>PVHX01005428.1:0-112479 GCA_004024805.1 Geosciurus inauris | reverse complement strand
TAAAAAAAAAAAAAAAAAAAGATAACACCTTAAGCCGGGCATGGTGGCACACGCCTGTAATCCCAACACTTTGGGAGGTTGAGACAGGAGAATGGAGAGTTCAAAGCCAGCCTCATCAATGGTGAGACACTAAGCAACTCAGTGAGACCCTGTCTCTACATAAAACACAAAATAAGGCTGGGGATGTGGCTCAGTGGTCGAGTATCCCTGAGTTCAATCTCTGGTACCCAAAAAAAAAAAGATAACGTCTTTAATATCTTAAAGATAAGATATTAAGATACCAATATTGGGGCTGGGGCTGTAGCTCAGTGGCAGAGCACTTGCCTCACAAGTGTGAGGCACTGGGTTTGATCCTTAGCACCACACAAAATAAAAACAAATGAAGGCATTCTGTCCATCTCTAACTACAATTAAAAAAAAAATACCAATATTGCATGGGAACAATCTGCTTTCAATTTAAAGTGTTCACATTTTAGACTTAGTATGATGTATCCCAAAGTGATTTTATAGAGTGATTTTTTAAAAGAATAAGGAAAAAATTTTAAAAATTGTTAAATAACATGTTTGCTGCCATTTTGCTTTTTATAGGAAATAATCTCATGCTATTTGGATTAGGTTATAAAATGAATAAAATTTAATTTTAATTAACATTTATACTCCCTCTTGCATATTATACAGCACAGTTGTTAGTTTGGGGGTTTTTGTGGGGTTTTTTTTTTTTGGTCATAGTAGGTTCTTGTAAATGCTTTTAAGTTAAAATCTCTTTACAGAGCAAATCATTTGTTACAAATTGTCAGGAATGGAGAGTTTTTATAGATAGCTTCTATATCTAAATGACTGAGAAGTACAATCATTTGAAAAAAAAATCAATGCAAATTTTATTTTCCTGGTGAGTAAATTGAGAGACAACTTTTCTCTTTTGTTATTATTTTATTGATTGGGAAACTGAGAGACAAGTTTCCTATACTCTGCTTTGGAACTGTAGATTGAAATCTAGAAATACATTTCCCAGACCACCTGAAATAAGGGACCAGTAGAAGGAGACTGAGAAGTTGCAAGGGAAATGTCTACTTTGTCCTACTTCTGTCAGGATCACTCTTGCAGGAGATTTGGGTCTAGCCTCCATCTTTTATTTTTATTATCTTCAGTACCAATAGCCATTACATGGCACCCTCCTCTAGAAACCTGGGCACAACATGGAGTCTCTTGCAAAGCCCCTAGAGTTCCCTGTATAGTCAAAGCATCATATAGCTGCTTTCTTTACAAACATAATATTCAATTTTTTTTCAATTACATTGATGTCTTGAACTTTACATAAAAGAAATCTATGCATTGTTTTATGTCTTGCTACTTTAGCTCAATATTATGTTTGAAAGATTCTCCTAGCTTGTGATTTACAGTTCTAGATCATTGTTTCATCTCTATACAATATTCAAAGATATGAATAGGCCATTACTGATTTATGTAATTTGGTGTTGGTGGACATTTGGGTTGGTGACATTATTGGTATATTCCAATAAAGTAGAATAAATTCATCTACCATCAGGTTTAATGATCCTTCACCATCTTTAATCTTGTAGGGAAGGCATCCAGTCAGTTCTCTCTTTTTTTTTTTATTTCAAATGTCATACATTTCAATTTTAAAATATCTATCACTTGTTTCTTCTAATTTATAATTAGCATCTTTCAGCTGGGATTTCCTATCCCTTCACTTATTGTAAGCACATTTTCTTTCATTGTGACAAATATGATTGATATATGTTCTTTACTGATAACTACTTCCTGGGACATCTTGAGGTTGATCTCAGTTGATTTTCTTCTCCTTTGAGAATCACCACATTTCCCCTAGTTCTTCTTATGTTAGGTAATTTTGAATTGTTTATAAAATATTGTACAGTGGTGTGGTGAAAAGCCTTGATTTTGTTAAATGCTTTGAAAAGTGTTCATGTAGTTGTTAGTAAGCAGTTAATTTGATTAGGCTATAACTGAAATCTCTATCTCCTCTGAAATTGTTCCTAGTCCTGTTCTCGGGATGAGAAGTGTCCTTTGCTTTTTGTTTTCTTTTTGTTTTGTTTTCTTTTGGCTGTGATGCCAAACATGCTGTGTGGTGACTATACACACATAGGTGGTGACTGTACATAAAGTACAGGATTTTCCTCTCTAATCTCTTCTTCTCAGGAAACTCCTCTTGCTCTCTAGGAGATGTGATTTCTGCACAAGCTTCAGCTGTCTCACCCTGTGCTGTGCAGGACCAAAACCACAAAAACAGGACTCACCAGCCAGTCCTTTTCTTCACATCTCAACCTTCCTCCAAAGCCTACCTGGCTTCCTTTTCCTCTTTGTCTTCCCCACGCTGTGGTCCAGAGTCACTGCATAGGATTAATGGGATATTCTGTATATTAGAGGTTTACTCGGCTAAAAATGGTAGCAGAACTTCACTAATGTTCTTTTTAATATAATCTTATGCTTCCTCTATGAATTGTATTTGTCTTATTTCTAATTCTTTTGGGGGTTTTATTATTCTCCTTGCTATTTTACATTTATTCTATTAATTTTTGATGGTTCCTTTTTCCCTGTTTATGGTTTCTATATTCACATTTCATTGTTTATAATTTAAGAATATATGTTTTATATTCTACATGAGAAAGTTCCAACACCAAGAGCTATCAGAAACATAAATATGCTGTTTGTTCACCCTAACTCACAGGGTCTTTCTACCGTGTATGTTTGATAAATTTCATTATGGGTTCATGTTAGGCTTTTCTGAAGGTGGGGGGCAATAATTTCAATTTGTTTCTGTCACATGTCTTCTAGTTCTCTCAACCCAGGGCCTCTTCAATTTTTGTAATTGCAATATTCTGGACCTCAAAATTAAAATAAATTTAAATCACATAGTGAAGAAGGTCTGCAGTCATAGATTTCTTATTTCTTATTCTGAATTTGCTTAAATAGACAAGCTTTCTTGTCATCTTCACTAGATTTTACAGGCTACATTTTTTTTTTATCATTCGTCATTCACATCTTAGCCCTTCAAGGATTTCTGTTCTATATGTGGATCTCAATTTCAAATTAGTATTTTGTAGATATTGCATTAATTTCACATCAATATCTTTATACTTCACATCTAGTTCCTGGAAAAGCAAATGTCCCCAAAGTAACTAGAGTTTCCACATTTTCTTGCTTCTTTGGTTGTTTCTCAATTTCCTTAAGCTCAATTATTCATTTTAAAGCCGTTTGATTCTTCTGAAAATATGTGCTTTATAATGACAATGTCTTTCAGAATATCTAGGCCAATGTTTGATAGAAAGAGAACTCTTACACTTAAAAAAAATCAATAATTCTTTGCCTGCTACAGTAATTTTGTATTTTATCTTCTGTTAATGTAAAATCACACAAAACTAAACAAATTGATCGTATTGCAAACTGCTAACTCATAAGAGTTTTTCATATTCAATTATTTGTTTTTTTCTACTTTTTTCTTTTGCATTTCCAATTCCTTTAAGCAGATAATTCCATCTACTATTTTCTAAAGCCATTTATTCTTCCCATTTTCCTGCCTCAAAAATCTATACTTTTACAAATTTTTATATATTTAGTTATTTCGCTATTTAGTTGGTTATTGCTACTAGAGATTGAACCAAGGGTGCTTTACCACCGAACTACATACCCAATCCTTTTTATTTTTAGACAGGATGTCAATAAGTTGCTAAAATTCTTGCTAAGTGATTGAGGCTGGCCTCAAATTTGAGATCCTCCTGAGTCACTGAGATTACAGGTGTGTAGAACTGTGCCCCGCGAGTATTAAATTGTTCTGTGTCTACAGTACAATCTTCACTCTTCTCTATTTACTCTTGTCCTTACTACAACTCCAAACAAGCACAATCTCCTTTCTTTAATCAAATATTTTGAAAAAAAGTCTTCCCTTTACCACGACCTGCTTCATTTGAAATTACATTGAAACCATTTCAACAATAATACACTCTTTTCTAGTCCTTTGGCCTTCTTCTCATATTTTTAACCTTGCTGCAAAAATACTAGACCTACATGAGCCTCATATCACTAATTTTCTGTTTATGGGAATGTCTTTCTGATTAATCTGGATTTGCATTCTTGCCTTTTCTAAAACATAAGCACTTCTCAAGGTTTCAGGTTTCGTTGTCAAGTCCCTATCCCCATAGCTCTCTGTTACATTACTTATCTATCTCATCCTGTGGATCAAGAGATGAAGTTAATTCCTAAATTTATAACCCAAAGTGCCTCATTTTCCGACAGTCACTTAACCAGTAATTGCCTAAATGGTTCTTTATTTCTCCCTCTTTTAACTTCGCCATCCAAGTAGTTGCCCTACTGAGAAAATTCTACCTTCACAAAATTATTTTATTCCTACTATTATCACTTTATTTCAAAATTTCATCACCTATTTAGTCTCTTACTTTGTCCATCTGACTCACTACCCTCAAACTGTTATGTTGAAACTGCATTAATTTAAGAACATAGCTTGGATCATATCACCACTATCTTGCTCAAAAATTTTCTTTTATTTTTCATAGAGCAGGAAAACTGACTATAATCAGATAATTCAATAATGTAAACCCACTTACCCTCACAAACAGTTCTGACTGATTTATTTTAGGCACTCTGGGTGCCAATCGGACTAGACTCACCATTGGATTATAATATGTTATTCAAGACTCTATGACTGCAAGGAATAGAAACCCACTCAAGCTAGTTCAAATAAAGCAGAGTCTATTGAAAGGATATAGCATCTAGGGTCAAAACAGAGTTACATTCCATGAAACCTGGAAAAGAGACTTGGAAAACTATCAAAGATTGAAGCAATCTCTCAAAGCTTCCTTTGCTTCTTTGCAGCAAACACACATGAATGTAGGTTTCACTGCCCTAAATTCATGTGCTTTTCCTAGGATCTCATCTCCACCATTCTCCATCAATTCTTTTATTTCTTGGCTCTGTGTTGTGAAAGACAAACTCTGAATGGTAGCTGGCCAACCAACTCCATGTAGGCCCCGTGTCCCAAGGAGGAGCCCTAAACTGGGCAGATAACCACAACGTGTTAATCTGAGGACACACACTGTGTTTCCAGCTTCTGATCTACTGTTTATATTGTGCCTCCTTCCTGCGATTGTATGTACTTCTCCCTACTCGCTCATTTTGCCAAGTACCCAAAACTATGCATCCATCAAGACCTTGCACGAATGCTATATCCATCGCAAAGTTTCTTCCCATTCCTTAACTGAAAGTAATCTGTCTCTCCTGTCAATTGCTAGAGCTCTTCCTCTAAATCTCTGTGATGGCAAGTCTTATCTCCCAAATTCAGCTAAAAGCAGAAGCTGCAGTATATTCCTACAACACAGTATACTTCTACAATACAAATAATATAGTAACTGCTTGATAGATATTTCTGAATGGTAAGTAGTATTCCAAAGGATAATTTTAAAAACAGAAAGAAACTCTAAACCTTGAACTGTAGGTTTTTTTTTTTTTTCTCCAGAAAGCATGTTAACTAATTGTTATAAATATTCCTAAAAGGAAGGTAAAATCATGGACTTTAAAAGATGACTAAAACCAATTAAGTCTCAGTTAATGTCATAGGTGGGAGTCCCAAATAATAGATGTACTTTTAAGAAGAAACCAACAAAAAGTTATTCAATCATTTAATTAAAATTCACTGTAGACTTAGAAAACTATACTTCTACATTATTTATAGTAGTAACATTATTCCTAGCACTATCATTAGTTAACCATTTTATTACCAACCCTTAATAGGACAACTGTCAAACTCTGTTGTGTTGCTAAAAAAGTATATTACCTTTTACAGAGGGGGAAAATGAACTGTAAACCATAAGATATATTGCAATTGTTTAGTTTTTGCTACTTTTTTAAGCTCTCAATTATACATAATTACTATTCAGATTATCCAAGGGAGTTTCTGTGCTAGCAATGAACTGTGATCTATTATTAAGAAAGAGCTATAAATCTACTAAACTATCTCTTCACCAAAATATAAAATATTAACATTGTAGCTATTGAGAATCAGGAAAGAAAACTTGTGTAGACTTCAAGATGTTTGCTCAATTCTTCCATAGTGCCCAGTTGGCAAGTGTGCTAGAGTTTGGTTGAGTATTTTGTTGGCTTTTAGGATTAATAGCTCAACAATACTTTGTCTCTGCAAAGTCATTGTGAATTTTCTAGTATTGTGTCTCAAAATCTTCATCCCTGTCTAGCTTATTAGAACCATTTATATTTTTCATATATTTTGAATAATACTTTTGACATTATACAATTAATTATATTTGTAGTATTTGTCCTCAAGGGCTTTAACTGTGAGACATCTGCGTGTTTCTGCTACAATTTGGAAAACATACTCAAAGGCCCGTGTTTTAATGGTGTGGTCCCTAGACTCCCATGCTATTGGAAAGTAGAGGGAATCTTTCAAAGATAGGGCTTCATTGGATGTCTTCTGGTAATGTAGGGTTGTACACTGGAAGGGGATAAAACTATTTCCCAGTTTATATGAAGTGAGCTGCTTCCTCTGCCATCTACATCTACTCCCATCATGATGTATGCTTTTCATATAACCAAAAGCAACACACCAAGAAGCCATGAACTAAAATCTCTCAAACATAAGCAAATATTAACTTTTCTGGCTTTTAAGATGATTAGTTCAGGTATTTTGTTACAGTAGTGGAAAGCTGACTAACACTTAATTATTTAATGTTTATTAGTATAGTATTTGAATAAATAAATAATAGATTAACTAGAATGTTTTGCAAAGTTCAAAATTAGTGGACAATGCTAATAAATGTCATTTTTTGAGGAACAGGTAATCAGTTAATTAAAACATTACAGGAATCTAAGCTTTTAATAGAAATTGAAAAATATGTGACAGCTGACTTTAATAAAGTATTTCTTTATCACATTTACTTCCTTATACTTCCTCTGTGTGTGGCTTAGCCAACCTTTCAACATGGGATTCTTTTAAATGGATGTGTTATATAGCCTTGTTAAATGAAATCTTAAATTTTTCCTTTGATTTTTTCCCTAAGTAGCTGTTTTAATTAAAATCAATTATGTCAACAAAGGATGACTTTAACTCCATAAAAAACCACCCATCAGCCTCTCTAAGTCTTCTAAGATGAATATTCAATAGAAGTCTAAATGATAGGTTTGCTGTGCACATGTAGCTTCTATAAACATAATTTAGTGATGCTCCCCCCATTCCAACTACATTATAATTCTCTCTCATACATATGTATCCTCTTCTAATACATTTTTCTAAGTACTTTCCTTTGTAGCATGAGAAGAAACAATATTTTATGCCAGTTTTTGCCCATCCTTAGCATACCAGGCACTTGAAAGCTATATGTTGAACAAAACTATTTTTAAAGTTTATCCTTTGGCTAACACCTTTTGCTTGCTTATGAGGTGATTTGCATGTGTGTTATCAGTCAACCACTTTAGTAGATATAATCAAACAAAAATACTTTAGAATTTTCCCTCTGTAATGGTAAAATCTATTCTTTTCCCTACACTTTGTGTACTTGAGTGGTGGTCAGATGTAATATCTTTTCACTATTACCATGTGAAGGTACTAGTGAATTGCTAAGAGAAGTCAAAAGTTATTTCATGCTTCAGGATTAATTATGTTACATTGGTTACATTGCTATTGGTCACTTCCTATTATTGATCTTCCAGTTTTTCAGTTATGTCATGATATAAACCTAAATGAATAACAAATAAAACCTTAAAATCCTGAAAACTCACCCCTAGAAATAATTCCCTTGCGTTGAGCTGATTTGTTCAGTGTATAATAACCTGTTTTATTGCCTATAATGACTGTTTGCCCCTTTCCTTGTGAGAAACAATTTGACCTCTCTTATTTGTAACATTAAGACCCTGTTTAAAGAGCACCTATGCTAAAAGAGTCTTTCTCAATGTTTTATATACTCCTTCACTTCACCAATCTATGATAACATATACATACATTTTATTAGAATTGATTTAGGTATTTGTCTCATTAAACCAGAAGTTTGTTGGGATGAGTGTCTTAGTATTATTTTCTTTGTAAAGTCTAAACTAATACCTGAATAGTCAAATGAATTTAATAAATATGTCATATCATTTGATATAAGTGAATATTTTGAGAGTTTGCATCAACATGTCTAATACTTAAAGAATAAAATATATGATAGCAGTGGTCTTTTAATATTGCCATTTAAGATGTACTATGACGATAATTGTTAATAGTGGAATACTAATTCAGAAATGATTTCTGATTTAAAAATTAGATCATTCATCCTTGTCATTGAAAGATAATTAATGTAAATTTTATTTACATATTCTGGGCTTCATTTTTTTTCATTCTTTAATCTTGTAATCACTCCTAGTAATACTCTAGAAAGGTGACCTTAGGAAGTGATTAACATATTTGTTTAGAATAATGAAATAATTGCTCATTTATTAGTGTAGTGTTTGAATAAACAATAGATTAGAAAGAATGTTTTGCAAAGTTCAAAATTAGTGGACAATGCTAATAAATGTCATTTTTTAAAAAACAGGTGATCAGTTAATTAAAATATTATACGAATCTAAGCTTTTAATAGAGACTGACAAATATTTGACAGCTGATTTTAATAAAATATTGCTTTATCACATTTATTTCCTTATAATTCCTGAGTGTTTCCTTCCTTGCTTTGTGTATGGTTTCTCTCTGAAAATGCTCATTTATACTTAAGCTCACCTGTACTTCATTTGTGCCTTTGATCTGACACGCCCTGTTTCCATAGGTTCCACAAGTCTTTACCCATCCTTTTCTTCTTTCTCATTTCTTCTTGCTTTCTTATGAATGTCCTCCTCATTTTCACTTCCTATGATGCTTCATATATTTTCTGGCTCCCACCATATCACGAGTCACTTCTTTTTCTTCTCTTTGCCATTGCATAGGTTTCATTATAATTGCAACACATTTCTTCTACCTTGTACCCATCTAATACTTCTGAACCTTTTTTCCTCATGTTCAATAATCCCCTTCTTTAAATAAGGGTTCCAATTAGCTCTATCACTCTATTCAATTTTCTCTTTTTCTAGAGACCTCATGTAACTGTGCCTCTTAATGTTATAAGAAGAGATTGCTTTGCACAGGAATTGTTCATATATTTCACAGACTGGAAACTTTTCCCTATTTCTCATAGAATCTCTGTTAAATGATTAATCTAGAATTTATGGTATGTAATTCATCATCAGTCTTTTTCATTTTAATTCTCAAAGTATAATAATTATAACAAGTTATGATTTTTTATTTCAAATTCAACAAGAAAATTTAACTGGATATCACAAGCTTTAAAATATGATGGACTCTTTTTTATTCACAGATTATGAAAATCATAATCACCTTTGTGAAAATCAAAATATTGAGATTAGAAACACATGCAGTCAGGTATGCTCTTCAATGTCCAAACTGATACCACATTATTTTTCTCAAAGAGCTATTAAATGACAAGAAATATTTTTTAAATTGCTGATTGAAACAGAACACTTGCTCTTTCCCAAGCATTGTTATAAAATTTATAAATGTATTAACTGAGTAGGTCCTCACTGTAATGTTTTCAGGTATATGTTATTTTTATATTCATTATTTTATATGAGAAAACTAAAACAAAGAGGCTAAGGAACTTCTTCAGGGTCACCCCACTCAGGCAATTACCCCCAGGTCTTCCCCAGTCCAGGAAGCTTATAATCATAGAATGCATATATGATATGCTCAGAAACACACCTGGCCTTTCATCCAGTCTACATAGGTTGGCATGCACTATTTGTTTAAGGAACATTTACTAAGTACGTAGGCATAGTGAGTGCTTAAAAGTTCAGAATGTAGGCAATCATACAGGCATGACAGTTGGGTTAGCTGTCCTCACCATGGTTCAGAATGGTCACGTGTTGAATGTTGCTGAGACCTCTTGGAGAACAAAAGAGGAAAATATTTGCAAGCTTTGTGAGAATTTGTTGATATAAATCATGAGTCATATCAATTCCATGAAAATGTTATCAATAGAATTGCAATTGTGCATTGATTATAAAGTCAAATGTTTAATTACATATGTATCTGAACATAGAAAATAATTCTGTTAATATTTGTTTCATTGAAGTTCTTTGAAAAGTTAAATCAATGACAAAGATTTATGATTTTGATTATGTGCCATTACTTATTTTGGATTTATGCAAACCTTTTAATAACCAATTAAATCAAAGGCATTATCCCTCATTGAGGAAATACAACTGAAGATAATAGAGAAAACCATATATATCACAACATGGTTATAAAATTGATAAATTTCAGTGTTTGCTCCTAAAATACACAGATTTTAAATGTAATATCTTCAGAAATAGTGTAATAGCTACAGCTAATATTTTCAAAGTGTACACTATGTACTAAATATTATAGTAGTTCTCTGTATGTATTATATATTTTCATTTCCAAAACAAATCTTTGGGATAGATGTATTATTACTATTACTAGAAATAACATTCATAATATTTAATAACAGGCATAGAAAGAATATGGACCACTCAGAATGCAAACAGCTGTAATGGGCTGGGTCCTGAAGGGTTCCTAATGAGTCCAGTCCTATCTTTCTCACACTACCATGGGGAAGTTCTGGATGGGGCATTCTAGAGGAGCATTCAGGTTACCAAGGTAGCAAGGGAGCACTTTGAGCATTCAGGGCCGCAATTATTACCAACCATTTTCCCTTATGAAATGATTTTAATGTATTTTTGAAATTAGTTGCCACTAGTTGCACCAATTTTAAATGATTTTCTAAAATAAAATTTCATTGTTTTTAATAGGTAAATATTATGATACATTTCATCCTGACCCAAGACACTCAAATATATTTCAAAGACCAAAAATATCTGAACAACAAGCCACATTAAGAAAACTTATTGTACTGATCAGAGGAGAAAAAGAAATTTCAGTAGAGAGCAGAAGCAGGTGGTAAAAGGTGAAAAGGAATCAGACTAAAAAAGGAAGAAATTAAAAGCAAACCAACTGACTTTCTGACACATAAACCTCTTAGGAGCGACATGACTATTACACACTCAAACTGTACTTTAAATTCTTATAACACAGAGAGAAGAAAAAAAGTCCTGTAACACAAAATAAAGACTAACCTGATAGTAGTTAGAAATACACAAAAGTAGTGCATATTCACAACAGCTTGAACTATCATGAAAGCAGCTAACTCTTTAAACCTCTTGCTTGGTGTAGAACACAAAGCAAACATGCTAAAATTGTGCATGACCAGACATCGTTTTGTATGATATTCTCTAACCAAAAAGCTGATGATTTTAATAAATTGGTAAATCTGTCTGTACTTGAAAGTGAAGTGTCAATATGTTGTCTTTATACAACATATTGTATATTGTCGATATACAATCTTTACTAAATTTTGGCTTGGAAAAACTATTATTCTGAAATAAAGTAGCCATCTGAAAACAGGTGCACCTTTTTAAGAGTCATGCTTGTTCTTAAATAACTGAAGATTGAGCAACCAATGAAGCCATATAAGGCACATTGCTGAATGTTAGACTTGATCATTCCCATCTTACACTGAGGCAAATGAAATTGTGAAAGATCAATTGACCAAACTTCAATCATAACGCTAGTAACATATAGTCAACATTGCAACCTGATTTGTGTCATTTTCAAGCCTGTGCTGTGTAAAGGAATTTTTGTGTTCATGTCTAATGCCAACATTTGAAAGATTAAAAAAAGAATTACAAAATTATTTTATTAAAAACATGGGGCAAATCAGATGTACTAGGGTCTGCTTTATATGCAAGTGAAATCAGTAGAGGTTTTGTGGAGATGAATACCAAGAAGACTCTTCCCAAAATATTTCCCCTGCCACTGCTCCTGGTAGTAACTGAAATTCTGCTATTTCAAGATCTTCTGCCATTTCATAGATAAACTTTATTTGGTTTAAAAATTGTCCCTAATATGCAATGTTTTCTGGGATAAATACCAAAGGAAGTTTTTATCACACCTAAACACAACATACAGATTAACTGGCCAGTAACTTTCCAAAGGAAGGCCAAGGAGAAACCGCAAAAGTATGGGTCAGAAAGACCTGGGTTTTTGTTCTACATTGGTCACTTACTAACTGATTAGCATCAGTTATGTAGCTTAACCTTGCTGAATAAAGTTCATTTATGGAGGTAAAGATGCCTTCTAACAACACTGCATTGCAACTGCAGAACATTCCATGTGAGAACACAAGTAAATGTGTTCTCAAGGCCATCCACCTCATCAACAAACAGGGAAGCCCTCCCTTTTCTTGTGGGGGAGGTATAGATTCATACTTCACAGAGTAAAGATTTAATTAAAAGTCAAAGTACAAAGGTGAGGAGCACAAAAATTGTGAGAGAGGTTTAAAAAACAAGAAGTTCATCTACTAAAATTTTAATTTTAGTGGATCACAAGATTTGATATACAAGAAAATAGAAGTAAAGATGACTAATGCAATTAAAAATAAAATGCAAGTTCTTTCTTATGTATTATCTAGAGCTCATTCTCTTGTTTCATGTACTTTAAAAGCATTAGTTCCTTTAAGATGGAAAATATGTTTGCATACTAGTTACAAATTCACACCAATGCTCATCTATGGGCTAAGTTGGTTGTCTAGTAGAGAAAAAGAGAGAAAAAGGAGAGTGGAAAGAAGGGAGGGCAGATGGCAGGCAGGCTGCATTTAAACAGGAATCTATGATATATGCAATCTCTTATTGAGAGCCACTGCTGTGGACTTTGGCTTTAAACTTTTGCAGTCACATTATTCCTTCTGTGTTATGGAATTTTACTTGCCAGCACACACCCTGAATGCTGAGCCATTTAGAAATCATTCATTCATAGCTTGGAAAGCAAATAAGGTCAGAACATTTCCAGAGTACAGATAAATTATGACTACCACCTTACTCACCACAGTCATCCACTGAACTGCTGCATGAATTCAAATTAATCTCTGTCAGTTTTAACCCAGAGCAGATATGACCCTTAGGCTTTTCTTTAATAGAAGTCAGTTGTAGCCAAATAAGTTTGCTTCATTAGTAAATAATCATAACTTGAGTAATGTCTAGTTGTTCGTTAACAAGGGTTGGCTCCTCCCCAATGTGCCAGGGCACAAATCATGAAATATTGCAACCATTTTGTTTTGGTTTTGTTTCAACATATGACTAAAGTTAATGTTAAGTTTAAGGGGAGCATATGCCTTACTAACTACCTATCACTTTGTTGTATAAACACGTAATTTTGCCTTTCTTCTAATAGCATAAATATCTTTCAAACTTGAGAGAGAATGACAATATTTCTAAGCATTTTGAGGTACCTGCTCTACAAACTCATGATGTTATTTAAAAATAAGAGAATGTTTTATTCATTACTGTACTTCTCATGAATTACTGATATAGTAATTTGCTGATGAAGCTTAATTTTAAATGTTTTGAAGTATTTACATCTATGAACACTAATTTTTTCTTCTCTAATTTCAATTAAAAAAGCTCACACCTTGAAATGTGAAATAATGTTTTTCTTCCATTTTTGGTCATAGAAGTGATACTCTGTATATCAAAAAATATATATCTAAGGTATCTATATGTATATTGCCACATTGCATTCCTTGAATATGTACAATGTACAATTTTGTCAATTTTACCTCAACACATCTAGGGGGTAAATAATCTTTTATAGTTAAAAAAATAAATGACATGGGAAAATAATATGCTAAGTAGACTTTATTCCTTTGGCAGGAAGAAGAGATATGAAAGGGGAAGACAGAGATGTTATGTTGTCCAAAGATACCAGGAAAAAATTGTATTAGTGACCAGTATATGAAACAACACTTGATCAAAAAGGCCAACATATTTTGTCTTCTATTTCAAGAAGCACCTTTATATCATCACCAAAGCTAGAGGATGCTAATGAAGGCCCAGGTCCAGGAAGTCCACTGTGTTCACACTAGACTTTTCTTCTCTCACGAGCCAGTACCTATCAAAGCAAGCACTAACAATTTAAGTAATGTGTTATTTCTAGTGGTATTCAGACTTTACTTGCTCATTGAATAATTTTGTTCCAAAGAGGGAGAAACAAATACTTATTGATAGCAGCAACAAAGTCAGAACCACCCTTGAAATAAATGTGAGTATATTCTATAACAAGTGAAATTATTTTTTCACTTGAAACATATTTCCCTAATTATTGATTTCAAAGTAAAAATATGAGTCTAAAATATAAAACTCAGGTTTATCTGTCAATCTTTTATGTATGTATATATGTATTCTATGTGATACACAGGTAATATAGTATAAAGTTATCATCAAAATACATGGGTTATTATTTTATGATTGTGAGGATTTTTTTCATTTTGAAAAAAATTCAAATTTCCATGCTTGATTACTAATATGTACAAATAATATCCTTAGATCCAGTACTAACTGATTAAATTTTAACTCCCCAAACAAATTAGAAAGTATTAAGGGCTGGGCAAATAGCTCACTGGTAGAGCACTTGTCTAACATATGAGAGGCCCTGAGTTCAATTCCCAGCATGAAAAAAAAGCATTAAAATTCAACATCTTTGAAAACATTCTTATTGGGTATCAACTTATTTAATAATGTTTCTTCCCGAATTTGAACAATGAGTTTTAATTTTAATATAAAACTTATCCAAAATTTATTCAGTGTTGTAAAAGTTCCTAACCAAAAGTAGTACCTAGTATAATGCATTTTAAGGAAACCATCAAGCTTTAACCAGATAAAAATAGTCATAGATTGTTGAAAAGATCTGTAAACAAAATGCTAGTCCCAGGAAAGTCAATTCTTGTTAAAGTACTTACCAGAGGAAATATTTATTGTATTTTTACATAGGGCCTTTTGGCACTAACCAAATCCCGCCCAACTGGTGAATTCCTTTTCTGTTTTCTACTAGGATGGGCTGGATATATCCCTCAGAAGGGATATTACACTGTGATAATAAATTGCTTTTGGCTGTGAATGTTAATTGCAAGTAATGAGCTGCAAAGACTGCATGGAATCTCTGTTACTAGTTAACCATAATATGTCTGGCATTTGACAAAAGTAGTTTGGAACCTAGACTAAGTAATCAATTAGGTAGGATAATCTAAACAAATGCCTAATTGAATTAAAAACAAAAATTAGAAGTTCTGCTTCAGCTATACAATAATAGGAAAACACAGAAACATTAAGCAAAAGATCCTCTTGTTATGCAAATTAGGGTGTGGCATGCAGATAGGAAAATTGAAACCCTATGAAAAAGATCTCATAGAATTAATATGGAGGCCGCCTTTACCAGTCAGCCAGATGAGGCTTCCTAAGGAATGAAACACAAAAGCCCTGCATCTATGTTGAAAGTAGGACCAACAAATTCATTTATTCAGGTCGAGGATACTTTTTGGTAAGTTGGTGTGGTGAAGTACCACAGGCAGAATAAACACACAGTACTACATATTTTCTAAGATAGCCAAAAGGACAATCAGTGACCAGATGCTCAGACATCCCAAAGATGAGAACTACATCCAAATGACAATCCCAGTTTCCAATATGACATTAGTGGCTGACAGTGGAGGGGTAATTTGAATTAGGAAAGAATTTTTCATTTCAGGTTGCTTTTAAATGAAGAATCCTCCTTGCATATTTTAAATATTTTCATTGAGGTATAATTAACCAAAAAAGCAAACTGCAGCCAGGCATGGTGGTGCACACCTGTAATCCCAGCGGCTCAGGAGGCTGAGGAAGGAGAATTGAGAGTTCAAAGCCAGCCTCAGCAGGGCAAGGCAATAAACAACTCAGTGAGATCCTGTCTCTTAGTAAAATACAAAATAGGGCTGAGTATGTTGCTCAGCTGTTGAGTGCTCCCGAGTTCAATGTCGGGTACTAAAAAAAAAAAAAAAAAAAGGAAACTGCACATATTTAAAGAAACCCCTGGATAAGTATTACTGTGTGCAAATATCACTACAATTAACATAATAAATATTTCCACATGCTCCAAAGATTTCTCATTTCTAGTTGATCACTTTCCAATTCACCCCACACACTCCTATTTATGTCCCCATAAAACTACTAATATGCTTTCTTTCAGTTTGGATTAGGTTGTGTTTTCTAAAATTATCTGTAAATGGAATCACATAGCACCTACATTTTGTCTGCCTTTCTTCACGAAGCATAATTGTTTTAACAGTGAATTCATGCTGCGCTATATATATAGGCCAATAGTTATTATTTTTTTGGTGCTGGAGATTGAACTCAGGGGCACTCAAGCACTGAGCCACATCCCAGCCCTATTTTTTTGTGTGTGTTTTATGTAGAGGCAGGGTCTCACTGAGTTGCTTAGTGCCTCGCCGTTGCTGAGGCTGGCTTTGAACTCGCGATTCTCCTGTCTCAGCCTCCCTAAGTGCTGGGATTATAGGCGTGTGCCACCGCAACCGGCTGCCAATAGTTATTCTTTCTAATACTTATTAATATCTCACTGTGTGGATATTAATCTGTCTTTTCATTTACCTGTTAATAGAAATATGGGTTGTTTCCGGTCTGGGTTCTTACAAATAAAGCCATTATTAAAGAGCAGGCAAAAAACTATTTGTACACATATGTGACTTCAAGTGTCACAGACTTGTGAGTCAAATATCTGAAAAATTATATTTAGAATAGATAAGAAACTCAAACTTTAGCAATGTGAAAACAAAGATCAGTTAGGTAACATGGTACATGCCTGTAGTCCCAGCAGCTCAGAAGCCTGAGGCAAGAGGATCGCAAGTCCAAATCCAGCCTCAGTAAGTTACTGAGGCCCTAAGCAGCTTAATAAGATGCTGTCTCAAAATAAAAAATAAAAAGGCCTGGGGATGTGGCTCAGTGGTCAAGAGCCCCTGTCAATCCCCAATACTAAAAAAGTAAAAGAAATAAAGATCAATTGACTATGTATGTATGATTTATTTTGTGGCCTATCTATTCTGTCCCATTGATATCTGTATTCATACCAGTACCACATTGCTTTATTTACTGGAGATTTGCAATATATTTTAAAATCAGAAAGTGTGATGCCTCCAGTTTTATCCTCCTTTCTCAAAATCGATTTAGTTATATATGGCTTTTTGTTGTTCTATGAGTTTTAGAAATACTTTTTACTACTGCTATAAAAAATATAATTTGGGTTTTGATAGCAATTGCATAGAATCTTTAGATTAATTTGGGTAATTTGGACATTTTGACAATATCAGTTCTTCCAGTTATTGAACATAGGCTATCTTTCCATTTATTTGCATCTAGTTTGATTTCTCTCATGAGTGTTTGATAGTTTGCACTGTACAGATCTTTTTCCTCCTGGAATACAGTTATTTCTAGACATTCTTTTAACTCTATTATAAATGGAATTGTTTTCTGGATTACACTTTCAGATATTCATTGCATATAGAAATGCAAATGATTTTGTTTGTTGCTATTGTTAGGGTATTGGCCAGCCAGACACAGACACCTCTGAGCAGCCAGGAAAATCCTTTATTCAGGGGAGTGGGCTGCCAGGCGAAGGGAAGAGGAAAAGAGAGGGGACGCACGGGAAGGATTTTATAGAGTCCACTACAAACCGTGGCGAGCCAGGGATTGGTCACTTTAAAATCCGCGGGACAGATAAGCTGTAGCAGTCTTCTTTTGATGTGCTAACCTGAGTGGTTAGGCTTTGTTTCCCAGGTGGAAGATTCAGGAGAGGAACTCCCTGGGGCAGGAACTGCCTTGGGCTTTTAGAGAGGGGATGTGAAAATTAATTACAAAAGGGCTGTTTTTTTTTAACCTTACAGTTATGTATCTTGAAACTTTGCAGAATTAGTTTTTCACTTCCAAACATTTGGGGACAAAATGCAGGGTTTTCTACATATAAGATCATATATTTACAAACAGAGACAATTTTATTTCTTCCCTTTTGATTTGGACATATTTCATTTCTTTTCCTTGCCTAATTTCTTTGGCTAGCTCTTACAGTTTTATGTTGACTAAAAGCAATGACTCAGCATTCTTTCCTTGTTCATTAAGAAGGAAAGTTTTTAGTTTTCACCATTGAGTATGACATTAGATGTGAGTGTGCTGTGTATGGCTTCTATTGTGTTGAGGTATATTCCTTCTATACCTAATTTGTTGAGCATTTTCATCATGAAATCATGTTGAGTTTTGCCCAAATCCCCTATATTTCAAAGCAAAAAAGCTAATGACCTGATTATGAAATCAGCAAAGGACTTTGAATAGACATATCTCTAAAGTAAACAAATGACTCAGAAGTATATGAATAGTGGATCAATATCATTAATCATCTGGGAAATGCAAATTGATGCCATAAAGAGATAAAATCACACTTGTTAGCATAATTATTATCAAAAATAAATTAAATTAGAAAAGACAAAAGTATTGACAACAATATGGAGAAAGGGAATCCCTTATGGAGGTTCTTCAAATTTTAAAAATATAAAGCCATGTAATCTAAAAATCTTACTTCTGAATACATATACAAAAGAACTAAAATCAGAATTTCAAAGAGTTATCCATATCTTTAGGTTCACTGCATTATTAATTACAATGACTGAAGATACGGAAACAACTTAAATGTCCATTGACTAATTAGTAGATAATGGGATGTATAAATATATAAAACAAAATGTTATTCAGCCTTAAAAAGGATGGAAATCCCACTTGTAACAGCATGGATGAATCTAGAGGACAATGACTCACTGAAATAAGTCAGTCTCCGAAGGACAATATTACATTTATATCAAGTTATAAAAAAGTGAAATTCGTTAAAGCATAAAATAGAAGGATGTTTGCCAAGTGAGGGAAGAAGTAAATGGTGAATTATTGCTCAATGGTTATAAAGTTTCACTTATACAAGATGAGAAGTTGTAACTGCTGTACAACATAGTAGCTGCAGTTGACAACATAGCATTTTACTCTTAAAGGATGTTGAGGACACAGGTCATAGATCTCACCTTAAGTGTTCTTGCCATTAAAAATCACATACACACACCTCTCTAGAAAACAAGGAAAATTCTGAGTCAATGGCTATTGTTAGTACCTTAATTGTGATGATGATATCAAAGATGTATGAGTATATAAATTTATCAAATTTATTATAAACATTAATCAAATTTATTATATACATTTAATGTGACCCATTTTTGCATTTTGATCATCTCAATAAAGTTTAAACATAAAAAATTCAAAACCAAAAATTAAACCATCACAATGAGATGCCTCTATACATCTATTTGAAAGGCTAATATTTAAAAGCCTAGGTATATCAAAGCTGGAAGGATATGGAAGAATTGGAATCCTCATACCTGTTGCTGGTAATAGTTTCCTTATTTTGGAAAATCATTTGATACTTTCTTAAAGAGTTAAATATTTACCTGACATATAATTCAGTCATTGTACTCCTAAGCCTGGCCCCAACTAATTTTAAATTATATTCTTATTTATTTTTTAAAACATCAGAAATATTATTTTAAATTAAATGGAAATCACCCAAAGAGCAGCATTGACATTTGTGAAATGTGAACATCCTTCCAGATATCTGTAGCCCCCACATAGAATTTCCATAAACATGCTGTTTTGTTGTTGTTGTTGTTGTTGTTTCATATGTTTTTATTTTTATTTTTTATGTATGTGTGTATGTATGTATGTATGTATGTATGTATTCTACTTAGGTATACATGATAGCAGAATGCATTTTGATTCATTGTACACAGACGGAGCACAACTATTCACAAGACAAAACATACACAAATTCTTCCCATCTTTCAAGGCCTAGCACAAACGTCACCATATATGTCCAACCAACTGGAAGTTGTACCTGCTGTAGATAGAATCTACAGGTACAACCTGTAGATAGAATCTACAGGTACAATCTCTGGTTGTACCTGATGTAGATAGAATCACATTATATATGAAGTCATGCATGAAGCTAAGGCTATGATGTCCATCTTATTCCACCATCTTTAGTATCCCCATGCCTCCTCCCTTCTCCTTCCCCTTTGACTAAAATTCCTCCATTCTTTCCTTGTACCCTCCTCCATTATGGATCAGCATCCACTTATCAGAGATAACATTTGGCATTTGGGTTTTGGGGATTGGCTTATTTCACTTAGCATAATATTCTCCAACTCCATCCATTTACCTGCAAATGCCATAATTTTATTCTCTCTTATTGCTGAGTAATATTTCATTGTGTATATATACCACAGTTTCTTTATCCAGTCATTATTGAAGGGCATCTAGGTTGGTTCCACAGTTTAGCTATTGTAAATTGAGCTGCTATAAACATTGAAGTGGCTGCAGCACTGTAGTATGCTGTTTTTAAATCTTTCAGGTTTAGACCAAGGAGTGGGATAGCAGGCTCAAATGGTGGTTCCATTCCAAGTTTTCTAAGGAATCTCCATACTGCTTTCCAGATTGGTTGTACAATTTGCAGTCCCACCAGCAATGTATGAGCGTGCCTTTTCCCCCACAACTTCTAAACTTAAATTTTGTAATTTACTTGGTTCTCACTATGCTAGAAATTAAAAGCCACTTTTTTCCTAAGAAGATCATTTATATTTGAATGGATTTGCAAATATATCATGGCTTCAAAAAGTTTTTTGTGCCATTAAGGTAGAGTCCACAAAAACAGAATAATTATTTGTACAATTTAAAATATCATTTAAACTATTTTTGCCACCATTCTGTTAAATTTGGTGAGATAATCATCAGTATGGTTAGAGAAGGGATTCATCCTTATATTTTGTGATAAAACAGAAAGTAGATTTCTCTTTTTTTTATAAGTCCTCATAAGACACATTCTAATGGACACAGCTATGAAATGAAGCCTGCCTCTGCTCCCTTCCTTTCAATGAAAGTCAGTGCCAGCAAGTCAGGGTGAAAGAGACTTCTAAAGGGCACTTGAACACTGTAAATTTTGAACAAAATATATCTCAATAACTTTTATGGAGGTCAGCAAAACCTAAAGATCACTAAGGACCTATATCCATCCAAATTTCTTTGCCATGTTCTAGAAGCCAACTTCAGTTCATTCTAACAGCAGATTGCGAATTAGGGTCAGCTATGTAGCTCTGCATGGAGTGCAACCTCCTGTCTCTCACCAGTCACACAAACATAAAATCAGGGAGTTGAAGCATAAGTTATGTAGCCAAATGTTTTCTTAAGGATAAAGTAGTAAATTTGATGGGGAATCACTGGAAATCAAAATATACCAAATCATGCTATGTCCTTGTACAAATACACCACAGTGAATCCACCTTTTATAAGTATATAATAATATGCACTAAGAGTACAGTAAATAAATCAGGGAGAGGGAGGAGAGAAGAAAGAGGTAAATTACTGGGGAAGGGGATGAAGTAAATTATGTGCATGTATGAATATGGCATAAAGAATTATGTGTAATTAATATGTGCCAATAAAAAATAATAATAAATCACTGAATTTGAAAACAGGGAAATTCCTTAATGACTCAGAGACTCTAACAAGTTTCATGTCATGTTTTTCAATGACCAAGACAGTTATTTTAATTTGAGTGAAATGCAGAAAATATTTATTATGATTCTATTAATATCAAGGCAATTAATTAATAAAGTACACAGAGGGGATCACTGTTACACAGTCAGTGTACATGGAAAATAGCATGTAAATTAATAAATATGGAATCTCAAGTCTGTTTGTAGCCCTAGCAGATATCTGGCTTTGTTTGTTATCTTATTTATCTAGAATCTTAGAACACTTTCTTCATTTGGAAAATGTGCTAATGAATGAGTTTTACTGGAAAATGAATTCTCTAATCAGATTAATATAGTCAGGACTTGAATCCAGACTGACAGGTTCATTTCAAGAACAGAAAATTTATTCTAGAACAGTTTTAAGTGTCCAGTAGGAGGAACATGAATGCCCAACAGAGAACAGTTATCAACTCTCTGGCTAAACAGGTACTATAGTCTGACCAGGACTGAAGTCTTCTGGCCATTTACCTTCCTAAGGTTTCTTCCTTTTTACTGAGCCTGATTCTCCAGTTTTTGTACCATTTTGTAAAAGATCCCAAACACTTTTTTCTGGAAAGACTTTCACATTTGTTGATATAAAAATATGAAGCAGAATTCTGTGATAAAGAATAATGAATGGAGATGACCATAGATTATGTGAACAGGGAAGAAATATCTGAAATGATAACATATAAGATGGCACTTGAGGAAAAGTGGTTAGATTCTCTTGTGCAAAGCAAGGTTGCCTAGAAAATGAATGATGTGCGAGAGTCTAAGATCAAGAAGCTTGGGTTATAAGAACTTTCTGAGGCTGATACTACACTGGCAAAATAATGAGAGGAGATTCTAGAAGTTAGAGATTTAATGGAAGGACAGAGCATGCAGGACTTTTAAGAACTAAGAAAAATGTTAAATGTTATTCTATGGATAATGGGAAGCTTTTGAAATGATTTCACTACAGAAATAACATGATAAAATTTGCATTTATAAAGGACTACCTTATTTTTTTATGTGAGAAATGAATTGTAAGGTAAAAGAAGGATCAGGGAGAGAAGACAGGTAACTCTACCAAGTTCAGGTGAGAGAGAGAGTGGCAACAGAACTAGTATGGTGGGATGGAGAATGAAATAAAAGATAAGATCTGCAATGTATGTTGAGGCATTTCCCACCCACATATATCAGTGGATTTGATGGTAAGATGAGGAGGAAAAAGGCATGAGGAAGGAAAATCAATTTACAGATATCCCAATGAAGAAATCAAAGGGAAAAAATTAATGAACCCTAGAATGGCCAAGACTGGAGACATGTAGATATGGGAGTCATTAACATAGGCATACAATTAAAACTATGGAAATAGATGAACCATTCAGGAAGTGACTGTAGAGAGAAATAATTTAAATTTTTAATTTAAAAAAATCTTGATGAACTTGTACTTTTCAGGTAGATCTACCCATGTCAACTTGGTTAAGAGTCAAAAACCTAATGTAGAGTGAAAAAAGTGATTGAAAAAATGGTATTTTGAAATATCATTAATACCAGTTTAATATTTGCAAAGTGATACCATGTGTTATTTATGAGTATACATATATGTGTGTGTATTTTATATATATTATACATAATATAATACATGTACATGTGTGTGTATAATGTTTAAAAACACAGATAGGAAGTATTCATTCCATAATTCATAAGAGCATTACTCCTGGGGAGCAAGAGAGGGATATGAGCAAGGAATACAGTTTCTTCAAGTGTACCTGAAGTATTTCATTTAAAATAAAAGATCTAATAAAATATGTCAGAAATGATTTGAGTGATATAATAACTTTCTGAATTACTATATACTTAAATTCTTGAAGAATAAATTAAAAAGTAAAGAACTTAGAGTACAAAGAAAAGTAAATAAAGGAAAATTTCAAATTAGAAAGATAATGATTATTCTCCCAATTCAATGCCATTCCCTCAAAATGTTCCACATGTTCTACATATCTTCTAAGGATATTATTTTTGTAGAATTATAACACACGCACACACACACACACACACACGTCTGAAAAAAATCTCACACTTCCTTGAAAGCCCAATTAAACATCAACTTCTATATCAAGCTTTCCCTTAATTGACAAAAAAAACTTCTGTCAACACTTAAATCATGTCATATCCTTTAGAGCTACTGTCACTGATCAAATATTACTTTTGTTTATTATAGTAATATGTACCCTTATTCTCGAACTGAATGAAAAAACATGTTAAGAATCTATATGTAAAAGATCCACAGTAAACAGCAACCTTTGTTTTATTCCAGCACATTACTTCACTATTCCAGGTTTTTAGGATGCATGTCATTCATGAATATTAACTTATAAAACACAACTATAAAAACACAATACAGGTTTTCTAATGTTCCAGAATCTGAAACTTTTTGAGTACCAATATGATGCTGTGATGCTAAGAGTGGAAGATTTCACACCTCACCTCATGTGATGGTTCACAACCAAAACAGAAGTACTAAAAACAGAAGATGGGCTGCACATCATGTGTATAAGTTATAAAAGAAAATTAAATAAATTTTGTGTTTAGAATTAAGTTTCAACCCCAAGATAGATCATTATGCCTTTGCAAATATTTAAAAATCTAAAAGAGTTTAAAACTACTTCTGGTCCCAAACATTGCAGATAATGGATATTCAACCTATATATGAATATGTCTGGGCACTATGGTTAATGTTTTACAAATATCTCATTCAATCTTCAAAATAATCGCTATACATAAATTTCACTTCTGGGTCCATTTCATTATTGAGACAACTAACAAAGGGTAAGTAATTACCACGTTTCCATAACCAGTTCATGGAATTTGACCTAGAGCCCTAGTCTTCAGCTGCAATCACATACACATACTGCTGTACAGTTCTTGATCTCTTTATAGTCAGATCAGAGCTCATGTAAAAAAAAATATGTATGTGTATATATATGTGTGTGTGTATATATATATATATATATATATATATATATATATATATATATATATACTGTTGCAATACCCAATTAAATAACTGATTTCAGTAAAGAAGTGGATTAAAATTACTTTATGTCTGTTTAGTGTCTTAATAACTTTTTAAATTTCTCCCATGTTCAGCATTCATTTGATCTACACAAGTTATTATTAAAATTACTTACGTATAATGCATATTAATGATTCTTCAACCAAGATCAATGCAAATCCTTCAAACATTTCAAGTGATTCCTAATTAACCCAACACAGAACTGTTTTTATTGCTTTTCCATAATCTGCTTAATCAACTTTATTATATATTGTGTCTTACTTTGGGGACCTTCCTGTGGAATTAATTGCATATTCATAGGTTTATGTACTTTTACTGTACTGAACAAGGTCTATATCTTTAAAGTATTAGTTCTTCTTTCCTCATCTTTTTTTTATAAAATCAAAGAAATTTTTCCATAACTATAATTTACACATTTTCTCCATGATCTTCGATAGTTGGCTTTAAAAGCCTTTAAAAGCCTTTTGAAGTAGCACAGCCAGATTCTAAATGTCAGGATGTCATCTCTTCTCTATATTTTTCATTTAGGCAGAGACTGTCCTTCTTGACTCAAAACTTCGGTTACCCTTACTCATAGCTCAGAATGAAAGGCAGGACATGTGAAACCTTTGCTTTATTTTCGTCCCTCTAAAAGCACCTGCATAGCAGGGATATTGTGAAGATTAAATAAAACAGCCCAAACCTAAATATTAGAATAACAACAGACAGCAGTATTTACTCAGCAAACAGTATCTATTAATTTATAATTGTTGTTGCCTTGTGAATATATCTTAACTCAAATCTGGTCTTTTCTTATGAATGAGTGCAAGCATGTTCTATGTTTTTGAAGGCAATAATTTTTGGCCTTTCCATGCATTTTAGTCCTTCAGGATTAACTATCCTTATAATGTCCTTTTCATAGCTTAGCTTTTTGTTTTAAAATGTTCCAATTAGCACAGTGCTTTTTTCTCATATTTCAATATCAGCAGGTATAATTTCAACATGAGCAGCCATTATCTTGTTTTCTGCTTTACCATTGATAAACAAAATATCACACCTTAAATACAATTCTATATTAGGCCAAGTTTTCTATCTTCTTGGGAAATGTATTGTCTTATGAATTGTAACAACATCCCATAGGATATACAGGATACAGAATTCCCACAATGTGAGAACTGACATTCAGGGAATGCTTAAGATCTTGCCTGGAAGGTGGCACAATCACTAAAAGTTAGTGCCTTATGTGGTATTAGTGCCTGCCATCAACATTGTGGCAGCTGGTCGTGCCTATAACTCCAAAATCTTCAGGACTTGGGAGGACATCTGTAGAATAACTTTTCTTTTGAGCTTCAGCAATTACCAAAGATATTTCCACATAGAGAGGAGAAGAGATGCAGATGACCCAAGTGTGAACAGGAAAACCCACAGCAGATTCCCAACACACTTTGGGGGATCTTTGGCTTTGTTAGTGAAGGATTGGAATCCCCACAAAGGCAGGGCCTCTTACAAAAAACATACTAGTACAGATTGAGTATACTTTACCCATGCTTAGGACCAGAAGTGTTTCAGATATCAGACTTTTTCCAGTTTTGAAATATTAGCATATGAGGTTATATCTTGGAAATGGAACTCAAAACTAAAAACAAAATTAACTTCTATTTCATATGTACCTTATACATATAGCCTGAAACTTGTTTTATACAATAGCTTAAGTAATTTTGTGCATGAAACAGTTTTCATGGTATGGAATTTTCTATTTGTAGCCTCATATTGACCTTCAAAAAGTTTCAGATTTTTAAGTACTCTGGATTTGGGGCTTTCAGATTATGGATGCTCAACCTGTAGCCTAGTCTCAGAATCGATTCTTCTAGATGCAACATACAAAACATCCTGCTCTATTCTCTCCTTCGCCATTATTTTTGATTCCTTATAAATTCACTGAAGCACATATCTTCTGTCAGTCCCTCATCTTTTCTCCAGTTTAGTAAGAACAACTTTGGATAGATCTTTAATCTCTGCTTGCAGATGCCGGCGACCTGCAGTTCCTAATATCCTTCCCTGTCACTACTATTAAACATCACTAAGCCACCTCATCTTACAGGCCTTGCTTTATTGTGTTGGACGGTTCACCTTCCTTCCATGTGCTATGGAAGAAGGCAGCCAAAGATTGGTTCCTGCAGCTCTTGGGATTTATATAGAACTCCACAGGAAGGTCAAAGGCCCATTGGCCCGCATGTGGCCCTTCTTATTCTATACCTAAGCCCAAGCAGTAATATCTTGTGTTAAATTGCCTCTTCACGCTTTGATTAATAGCCAACTCTCTTATTAAATTCCTACCTCTGTCTTATAAAAAAGATTAAAAAGGCTGTTTGAAATAACTTTATGAGGAACTAAATTTTCCAAACTCTCTTTCATTGCCATCCTAAACCAGCTGTTTTCTTTTAAGTTTCTCACCACCCTGTTTTAGTGAGAAAAACTCAGATATGAGTCAGCTGCATGTATTTTTCCTTGCTTTCTGGTACTTCTCTAATTGCTTTGTTCTGTATCTGAAGAAAGATATTATGGGTAACTCGTTCCCCTCTCCCCTTTGTTGTTGTTTTCTTTTTTTTTTTTTCACTTTTGTTTTTATGGAATAGGTATTTCATTATCACTGCTGTAGCTATTCTATTTTATCATCCAAAACTTTTTATTGTTTCTTCCCTTGATTTCTTCATGTTTGAATTTGTCCTGCTACTCTATGCTTATGTCTAAGCTCTTGAGAAACAAGCCATATAAAATAAAATATATATTTTTGATTCTTTGTTGTACCAAAAATTGGCTATCCTATATATCTATGCAAAACATGTACACCTATGAGAAATTCATTTTGCCAACTCTCATCAAACAAAACTTGTGGGGCTATCTCTTTGTCCTTCACAATCCATTTAAAATTATGTATACACACACACACAATTCTTATGTACCCACATCCCTCATTTCTGATAACAGTTATGATTAGTACCACATATTCAAATGCATGGTCTTTCAGTTGGATGGAGTTAAGTAATTTTGATTCTAAGTGCATGCTATTTATAATCATGATAGCATACATCTTTTAGTGAATAACAATCACTTGGCAAAGTGCACTGAAAACGAGCTCTTGTTAAAAATAATACATTATGGCACTACATTACTAGTATTCCCTAAAAATGTGATTCTCTATCTCATCTTGGTACTTGTACTTCCCAATCACCTTGCACTTAAGTAGAGCTTGGTGACCAGGTGTGGTCAACTGTCTGAAGCTCAATGCTCACCTATGCCCCAGAAAGAGGAGAGCAACATGCTAGAGCCTCGGTTAGCCTAGGTTGTGGTGTGGTTGCATAGTGCACATCATACAACAAATTCATATTGCTCATGTATCATGTGAGTACCAGAAGTATATCCTAGTTGTATTAAGACATTGAGATTTGGAAGTTCAGTTTAATGCAATCCAACCTAACATAATCTGACAAATATAAACCCATAGCAATGGTAAGCACTATTCTTTGAGCTAGTTAATTGATGAAACTGGGGCTTAGACAGTTAACTGTCCAAGCTTCATTTTACTCACTTGTAAAATGGAAGATATACAATACTATTGAGAAGAAACAGTTAATATAATTAAAAAAAACACTGTGTTCACCTAGCTAGCACTTCTTTGATACTGCTGTTGTTACCATCATCACTGCCATTACCATCAAGATTTCCTAAGGCATCATTTTCTTCTTGAAAAGAAGGATGACTCATTTGCTTTGGCTTAGTCAGTGAACATAAAACCAATTTCTTCACTGATAAATACATATCAATTGGATGAGAAATTGGTATCAGAAAGGTGAGAAATGTTAACTGCCTGTCCATGAAAGAGAACCTAATTTCAAAATACAAATAGTGAAAATAACACTGGCAATGTCTGCTCATCTCACAGTGCCACCACAGTGCAGTTGCACAATTTATCACATCTGTAAAATACTAGAGAACATTCCAGCAACTCTTGTATATGACTTATAGGGTTTTTAAATGGCATGAATATCTACCAAAAATATTAAAAAATCGATATTTTTCTAATATGGAAAAAAGATAAGAGGAAGTTCTCAGCTTAAGAACTTGTGTTTGCAAATTTTGTACTGGCAAAACAGAGTTAAAAATAAAAACATTAAAAACCAAAAAAAAAAAAAGGAATGTGTTGTATTTCAAAAGCTTAAGTATTCTCTTGATTTTTAGCCTCAGGGATCAGCATGTATGGAAATAGATAATTTCTTATCTTCACTTTAATAAATTTGTTATAATAAAATATGCATTGAAAGATTTCTAAACAATTTCTTGTAGAAATACAAGTCCATTTTTACACATGTGCACAAACACATGCACACTCACACACATTCATGCACACATTACTGAATAAATGTTCAATGCTATGCACAAATTGCATACCATCTGCTATTCTACCCCAAAGTTAAAATTTATTAAGTATCACAGTATCCTTTCCCACACTGTTAGGACTATATTTTTAAAAGTTGTACTTTTATCCTTTAAATGAATTTCAGCTTTAATTTCCCATTTGTTTATCTGTTGTTCCTCAGGTTAATTTCTCAAGATGAATCCTGTGATTCTGCTAAAATGTATATCATCTCTACTCTATACCCAACCATTTCCTCATTTTTATTTCATAAACTTGTATTTTTTGTTATATTTTATTATTTTTCTTTCTCACTAAATTGAAAACACAGGAAGAGAGAGATCTTATTCATTGCTGCAGCCTCAATACCAATACCCAGTTTCCTGACATACTGGAGGGGTTCAATGAGTATTTGTTAGGATAACAAGTGAATTGATCATGATGAATTCTATCCAGTTATGATGAACTTAAATTATGGCAATGTCCAAAGGTTTGAGTATGAAAAACTGTATTTTTTCCCCTGACTGGTCTATATTTGATCTCAAATGAATGTTTCCCCCATCTTCACCCAAGATTTAAATGTATTAAATTTTATGTATTAAAATATTTTACCATTTTTATAATTATGAAATGATATCTGAAAGATTTCTACTTTTTGAAGTTTGTTATGACTTGTTATGTAACCAACTGCATGGTATAATTTTTGCAATTTGGCATGACTGTATTCTTCCTATAGGATTCAAATCTCCCCTTTTCTCTCAGTGTGTGTACGTGTGTGTGTGTGTATGTGTGTGTGTGTGTGTGTGCATTATTTGATGTTCCTTTTAGACTATTTAGTTGTTTAATGCTGTTGTCCTTAAGACTAAAATCTAAATGATGTGAGCACTTTTTTTCCTTAAGTTTTTGCATTCTCCTACTGTTACTCATTTTTTATTGTCATACTTTATTACTTTGTTTTAATTATACTCACTTTCTAACCAGTCTCACAATCTCGATATTTTGGGTTGTTTACATTTTAACAAATTTTTTTTATTTCTTGATCTTTGTTTATTACTTATTTTGTTGGTTTATCTTCTTTTTCTTTTCCTGTGTTAGTTATTACTTAGTTTGATATATTATAAAGTTCTCTTTTTTCTTTTTGATATGGAGCTTTAGAATTTTTCAGTATTCCCTTTCCTCTGAGAATATTAAGATATACATTTCTCTTCCCTTATGTGAAAATAAGATGTCAACCATTTTTCCACTTTAGGGCTGCTGTCTTCCCTGGTTGCTTTCTCTCCTCCAATAACATGGGACTTCTGATGCATTTCTTCGCTCTGCCCCAAACCCTAAGTCAGAGAGAATTTCGCAGCTCTTTCTCTTTTTGCCCTTTTGCTGGCCCTAAATTCTTAGAGTTTAGGATTTGCTGAAACAGTTCAGCACTTTCCATTGTAGACCTGCACTAACTTTTCTTTCCCACTGAGCCTCTTCTACTTAAGAATCTTCCTGTAACCAATTAATGTTTCCTCCTCTCCCTGTCTTCCATTCTCCTGAAACTTCTGTTGTCATTCTTTCACCATTTGTTGGAACTTTTGGTCAAATAATTTCCTCAGATGGGCTTCGTGAGTCTTACATTCTCTGAGTTCTTACTTCTTGACTAATGTCTCCTTCACCCTGACAGGTCAATTAGATCTCCTCGGTTCATAGAATTCTTGAGTTGCAGCCCTTTCCTTTTCATAGTCAGCAGACGTTATTACTCTGTTCTTTCGCCTTCTAATGTGAAATGTAAGGAATCTCAAGAAAGTTCAGTTGTTTCTTTGTATATAACTTTTTTCTTTTGATAGAAAAATTCTAAGATTTTTCTCTTTATTTTCAGAATCAGAAACTTCCCCAAGAAGTTTATTATAAAGAAGTTTATAAATATTTCTTTCTACATGAATCCTTTCTGGCAACTACTAAGTTCTTTCAACTATAAACAGAATTGTTCCTCAAACCAGGAAAAATGTCCTTTGTCTCTTAATTATATTCTACATTATTCATTATTATATAATTATTCTACATGTATTCATTATTATTCTTAATTTTTATTATCCAGCATTTTCACAAGTTTTAATTTTTTCTTTAGTATTTCAGTATTTTCATATTTTTTGCTCTGAAATTTTATCTATTTTTTTTCTATTAGATATTTCAAGTCATTAAAGTGGCTCTTGGTCATAATTCCTCTATCCTTCCAGATAATTTTAAAATTGTTATAATAGAAATATTCAAATTTCCACATAAGAATTCTGTAATAGCACATACACTCCCCCCATGTATCATCACTTTGCTTCAAAAGTTACCAACAAATGGCCAATTTTGTTTCATCTGCATATCCACATATAATTGCTAGTTCAATTCAACAATTTTCCAAAATCTCTGGACATCCTATCAGCATACATATTTCAAAATTAATCTTATTCTTCATGTGTCTGATTATTTTCTGTTACTGTTCCTGTTATCTCTTCCATTTTTCCTACTTCCATCCCATTCCCACAGCATCAGCACCACTGGGTGCTCTGTTTCTGCTAGAGTAAACATGGCTCTAGTCACCTTAAGGCAAAACTGCTGCAGTGTTTTGCATTTTAGGCATGAGTGTTCCACTTATCTATGGACTAAGGAGACCAAAATAGCAAAGCTTCATTATTTGCTTTCTTTCTGTTTTCCTCTTCTCTGACCTCCCCATCTCTGTCTGCAGAAGCTGGCATCTGACAGCTGGTAAACAGTCCTTCTCTCACAGTGAAACCACGGAAAAGTTTCTCTTCTCTACTTTGGTTGCCAATCTGGAGATGGTTTGCCTTTGGGAAAAGATGGATTAAAGCCATCAGTGCCTGTATTCTTTAAATCCTCAAGGTCCAGAACACTAGCAGGTTCTCCTCTCATGACCACTCATGCATGATAGTGCTGCCCTTCTTCTCAGGGTTCAGTGGATCTACACAAGCCATCAAGAACCACAGAGTTCTGATCCTTCCTCAGAGTCCTCCTGTCACTCCCAGAGTTTAGTCAAGTAAAAAAAAAGAATTAAGTCCTGAGCCCTAATCCCACTCCCTAGTGAAAACCAAAATTTCCATTGCTTCTGTATACCTGCCAGGCTTCACTTAACTGTTGGCCCTGATATCTATACTGGTAAAGATTTTAATTCATGCTGGAGGGAGATAAGAGTATGCACAGGGGCTACAATCTTTTCAGAAACTGTATTCTTTTCCATACTGCACGTAATCCTTGGGGTTTGAAATATATGAAGATTTTGTGCCTTTGCATCTGAATTTAAGCAACCATGTCTCCTTGGATTCTCTTAGTATAACCAATTATCAAGTCTCTACACTATGCATCTTTTCTAAGAAGATAAATCATAAAGGCACCTTTAGTGTGGTTATTCTGATCTTTGATTCTGAGAAATCTCATGAAACCTAAAGAGGGATTTTTCCATGATTGATCACTCACAAATGGCCTCAAAGGAGGGTAAATTTGACACTAGAACTAGAGTATTTGAAAATATCAGCATCATGAAAGAATGCAATTTAGTATTTAAAAGGATATTAGAGGTAATATAATCTTTCTCCCTTTCTCTCTCTCTCTCTCTCTCTCACACACACACACACACACATACAATCATATAGGAGTCATAGGTTTTCAAAGATCAATACATGTTTTATAATGGATAACATGTAAATTTCATTTTTCCTAAACACAAAGTTGTCCAATTTGGTTTTCTTTTATACTTGATTGAAAGCATGTGATAAAATAGCACGACATGTGCTTATACATACAAAGAAATATATAAAAATTAGGTCTGGCAGAAACAAAAATAATACATAAGAGAGACAACTCTATGTTATATGGGGGAAAAACATTTCACAGAAGTATCATGGGTATTTTTTACAAGTGCAGAGGAAAGTAGATGGATGACACTATCTACTTGCTAATATTTGAAACTGAGGTACCTAAATGAGCCATAGAAAATCTGTGTCTACTCTCTTGAATTGCTAAAATGCAATATCTCAAGGGATTTATATTAGAATTAGACTGACCTTTAGACTAATCAGTCTATAATACATATGGGGAAGCTATGCTCAGTTCTGCATTTCTTCTTTGGTTTTTCTAAAGAAAGTAGGTCCACATTGTTTTTAAGTGATGGAAGTAAATATATGTATAACCACAAAAAATCTTAGAAAAAATTTATCCTCAATAGATACATATATTAAAGTGACCTGGCATGCACAGAGAGAACCATCCCGAGCTAGGAAGACACAGCGAGTTCTTTTAAAAGTAGAATGATGACTAGAGAATCTGTATACATGTGATGGGCATCTAACATCAGTCATTATTCTTTCATATCTTGCTCATCAGTGAGCAAGATCCCCAGGGTTCTCTAACAAAACTCTGATCCAACATTATTACTAAATTACAAGTCATCTCTTCAATGCATCTTTCACAATAGAATGTGTTATGCCTTCCAGGTACTTTCAATAAACTGATCTGATGAATGTAAAGTTGTCTCTGGAAAAGATAAAACTATCTATAGGAGACTTATGTAGCTATTATTTTTATATAAGAAATATTTTAAATAAGAAAATATTCTTATAGCAAAGATATTCTTATGTTTGATAGATAAAAGTTAAGTATGGATAGTGCTTCACTGAAATAATAGGCCCTTATTTGCTTTAAATACACTTTTAGATGTCTAAAGACCCTTTAATATTAATGAAATATTGTCATCAAAAGATATAGATCAATGACTGACATAATTTAGCTTCATTATTGTATCACAGATGAATGGTATATTCTAAAAGCATTTGAAATTTGCCTGAAAAATATTTCAGATGAGCTAACAAAAATACTACATGCCACTTCTACCTACCTTATTGAAGCACAGGATTATTTTATCTCATAAATCATTAGCACTGTAATGGTCTTTAAGACCATGGACAACCTGTGAGACGGTTAATTTTTATTTCCACACCCGGAAAAGGAGAGAGATGAACAAAGGGACAGAATCCCAAAGATCAATTCCAGAACCAGTGTCACTGCTCCAGAGTTCCTGTGGACTGGCAGGAGCCACAGAGGGCCCAGATACGACCTCAGGAACCTCCACAGTTGTCCAGCCAAAGGGACACCAGGGACTGCTACCTCTAGCCACTGGGGAGCCCAAATTCAGGGCAAAAGTCACTCCAGAGACATCAGCGCAAGGCAGCCCCACCCAAGGGCGGCCTGGGCCCACCCCAGTTCAGCTCCAGAGTTCCTGTGGACCAGCAGAAGACACCGAGGGCCCAAATCCACCCTCAAAAAATTCCACAGGTGTCCAACTAAGGGTTGACCAGAGGCTGATAGCTACCAGCCACAGAGGAAAGCACACCCAGGGTAAGAGTGGCCTCAGAGATCCCAGTGTGAAGAGGCCCAACCCAAGTGTGCTCTGGGCCTGCCTCAGTTCTGCTCCAGAGTTCTTGTGGTCAGGCGAGACAGAAGGCCCAAAACTGCCCTTAGGAAATGCCAGGGGTGCCCAGTTGAAGGCAGACCAGAGCCTGCTAGCCTCCAGCCCCAGGGGAGCTCACACTCACTGTAACAGATGCACAGAGACTCTCCTGCTTGTGACTCTGCCTAAGTGAGACCTGGACCTGCCTCCAGTTCTGCTCCAGAGTTCCTGTTCACCAGCAGGAGTGCAAGAGAGGGGCAAAACAGCCCTCAGGGGCAGCCTCAGGAGCCCACCCAAGGCCACTCCCACTGCCTTCTAGAGGTACGTCCACTACCTCTGCCACCAACTTTAGTGGCAGTAGTGCCCATCTGGGGACACTGAGGGAACAGAAGTAGCTCCAAGGTGAGACACAGGTAACCTGGAGTGTCAATACAAGATTATAGGATAGAAGCCGCAATACCTCAGATTGGTATTTCAAGAAAAGAAGATACACAATCAACATGAAAAAACAAGGGAAGAAAGTGCCCCAAATAAACCTGGATATCACCATAACAAAATCCATTGACAGCACAGTTGATGAAATGTCAGAGAAAAAATTCAGAATATACATAATTAAAATGATCAGTGAACTAAAGAATGACATAAGTGAACAATTACTGGCAAAAATTGATCAATCCAACAAAGAAATAGGAGAGCAAATAAAGGCAACTATCAATCATTCTAACAAAGAGATAAGAGATCAATTACAAGTAGCAAAGATTACTTTCAGAAAGAGCTAGAGATCATGAAAAAACCAATCAGAAATTCTTGAAATGAAGGAAACAATAAACCAAATAAAAAACTCAATAGAAAGCATCACCACCAGACTAGATCACTTGGAAGACAGAACCTCGGATAATGAAGACAAGATATAAAATCTTGAAAATAAACTTGACCATACAGTGAAGATGGTAAAAAATCATAAACAGAACATACAAGAAATATGGGACAGCACCAAAAGACCAAATCTAAGATTTATTGGGATAGAAGAAGGTGCAGAATTTCAAACCAAAGGAATGCACAATCTCTTCAATGAAATAATATCAGAAAATTTCCCAAGTATGAAAAATGAAATGGAAAATCAAATACAAGAGGCTTACAGGACACCAAACGTACAAAATTTCAATAGATCTACACCAAAGCACATTATAATGAAAATGCCCAACATACAGAATAAGGATAGAATTTTAAAGGCCATGCGAGAGAGGAACCAGATTACATATAAGGGGAGACCAATTCGTATCTCAGCAGATTTGTCAACTCAGACCATAAAAGCCAGAAGATCATGGAATAACATATTCCAAGCCCTGAAAGACAATGGATCCCAACCAAGAATCCTATATCCAGCAAAATTGAGCTTCATATTTCATGACAAAATAAAAACCTTCCATGATAAACAAAAGATAAAAGAATTTACAGCAAGAAAGCCTGCACTACACAGCATTCTTGGCAAAATATTCCATGAGGAGGAAATGATAAACAACAATGAAAATTTACAAAGAGAGGAACTACTCTAAAGGAAAGACCATTCAAAAGAGAAAACAACTCAAGGTAAAAACCAAAAACAAACCAAAATGACTGGAATTACAAATCCTATTTCAATAATAACCCTGAATGTAAATGGCCTAAATGCCATTACATCAATTAAAAGACATAGATTGATAGACTGGATTAAAAAAGACCTAACAATATGCTGTCTTTTCCTGTAAGAAACTCATCTCACAGGAAAAAACATCCACAGACTGAAAGTGAAAGGGTGGGAAAAAACATATCACTCACATGGATCCTGCAAACAAGCAGGAGTTTCCATCTTCATATCAAATAAAGTGGACTTCAAACCAAAGATGGTGAAAAGAGATAAAGAAGGTAATTTCATATTTCTTAAGGGAATAATACATCAACAAGACATAACAATCATAAATATCTATGCCCCAAATAATCGGGATTCTACGTATATCAAACAAATCCTTCTAAAATACAAGAATCAAATAGACCACAACACAATAATACTTCGAGACTTTAACACAGCTTTTTCACCATTGGATAGATCTTCCAAACAAAAACTTAATAAAGAAACCATAGATCTCAATGAAACTATCAATAATTTAGGCTTAACAGACATATATAGAGTGTTCATCCATCAACAAGCAAATACACTTTTTTCTCGGCTGCACATGGATCCTTTTCCAAAATAGATCCCATATGTTATGTCACAAAGGCAGTCTTAGCAAATACGAAAAAATAGAGATTCTACCCTGCATCCTATCTGACCACACTGGAATAAAATTACAAATCAATGACATATTAAAAAACAGAAACTACTCCATCACCTGGAAACTAAATAATATGCTATTGAACGATGCATGGATAACAGAAGACATCAAGGAAGAGATAAAAAAAATTCTTAGAGGCATGAAAACTCTGATAAAACATATCAAAATCTCTGGGATGCCATGAAGGCAGTGCTAAAAGGAAAGTTTATAGCACTAAACTCATTCATTAGAAGAAGTAAAAGTCAACAAATAAATGAATTGACTCTTTGTCTCAAAGCCTTAGAAAAGGAAGAACAACTTAACACCCAAAGAAGTAGAAGACAGGAAATAATCAAAATCAGAGCTGAAATCAATGAAATTGAAACAAAAGAAACAATTCAAAAAATTGACAAAACAAAAAGCTGGTTCTTTGAAAAAATAAACAAAATTGACAAACCCTTAGCCACCCTAACAAAAAGGAGGAGGGAGAAAACCCAAATCATGACAGACACTACTGAAAAACAGAGGATAATTAGAAACTATTTTGAAAATTTATACTCCAGTAAAATAGAAAACCCTGAAGACACCGACAAATTTCTAGAGGCATATGACCTACCCAAACTGAACCAAGAGGACATACACACCTTAAACAGATCAAATTCAAGCAAGGAAATAGAAGATGCCATCAAGAGTCTTCCAACCAAGAAAAGCCCAGGTCCAGATGGATTCTCAGCTGAGTTCTACAAGACCTTCAAAGAAGAATTAATACCAATTCTCCTCAAACTATTTCATGAAATAGAAAAGGAGGGAACCCTTCCAAACTCATTCTATGAGGCAAGTATCACCCTGAATCCAAAACCAAACAGAGACACATCAAAGAAAGAAAACTTCAGACCAATATCCCTGATGAACAGAGATGCAAAAATTCTCAATAAAATTCTGTCAAATCGCATACAAAAGCATATCAAAACAATAGTACACTATGATCAAGTGGGGTTCATTCCAGGGATGCAAGGTTGGTTCAACATACAGAAATCAATTAATGTAATACATCACATCAATAGACTTAAAGATAAGAATCATATGATTTTATCAATCAATGCAGAGAAGGCATTTGACAAAATACAACACCCTTTTATGCTCAAAACACTAGAAAAGCTTGGGATAGTAGGAATATACCTCAACTTTGTAAAAGCTATCTATGCTAAACCCAAGGTCAACATCATCCTAAATGGAGAAAAATTGGAATCATTCCCTCTGAAAACAGGAACTAGACAGGGATGCCCTCTCTCACCACTGCTATTCAACATAGTCCTTGACACACTAGCCAGAGCAATTAGACAGATGAAAAAAATTAAAGGGATACGAATCAGAAAAGAAGAACTCAAACTATCATTTTTTGCAGATGACATGATTCTATACTTAGAGGATCCAAAAAATTCTACCAGAAAACTCTTAGAATTAATAAATGAATTAATTAATAAATGAATTAGAATTAATAAATTTATATCAGCAAAGTAGCAGGATATAAAATCAACACCCACAAATCAATTGCATTTCTATACATCAGTGATAAACCCTCTGAAAGAGAAATTAGGAAAAGTATCCCATTCACAATAGCCTCAAAAAAATAAAATACTTGGGAATCAATTTAACAAAAGAGGTGAGAGACCTCTACAATGCAAACTACAAGACACTGAAGAAAGAAATTGAAGAAGACCTTAGAAGATGGAATAATTCCCCATGTTCCTGGAGAAGCAGAATCAATACTGTCAAAATGGCCATACTTTCCAAAGCACTATATAGATTCAATGCAATCCCAATTAAAATCCCAACGTCATTCCTTATAGAAATAGAAAAGGCAATCATGAAATTCATTTGGAAGAATAAGAGACCCAGATTAGCCAAATCAATCCTTAGCAAGAAGAGTGAAGCAGGAGGAATCACAATACCAGACCTCAGATTATACTACAAAGCTATAGTAACAAGAACAGCATGGTACTGGCACCAAAATAGACATGTAGACCAATGGTATAGAATAGAAGACACACAGATGAACCCACTTACATATAGTTACCTTATACTAGATAAAGGAGCCAAACATGTACACTGGAGAAAAGACAGCCTCTTCAACAAATGGTGCTGGGAAAACTGGAAATCCATATGCAGCAAAATGAAACTAAACCCCTATCTCTCACCATGCACAAAATTCAACTCAAAGAGGATCAAGGACCTGTGAATCAGACCAGAGACCCAACACCTAATAGAAGAAAAAATAGGCCCAAATCTTCATCGTGTCGGATTAGGACCATACTTCCTCAACAAGACTCCTATAGCACAAGAAGTAAGATCAAGAATCAACAAATGGGATGGATTCAAACTAAAAAGCTTCTTCTCAGCAAAAGAAATAATCAATGAAGTGAACAGAGAGCCGACATTCCTGGGAACAAATCTTTGCCACACACACATCCAATAGAGCACTCATCTCCAGGATATATAAAGAACTCAAAAAACTTAACACCAAAAAAACTAACAACCCAATCAATAAATGGGCCAAAAAGCTGAAAACAAACTTCACAGAAAAAGATATACAATCAATCAACAAACATATGAAAAAATGTTCAACATCTCTAGCAATCAGAGAAATGCAAATCAAAACTACCCTAACATTTCATCTCACGCCAGTCAGAATGGCAATTATCAAGAATACAAACAACAATAAGCATTGGTGAGGTTAGGGGGGAAAAGGCACGCTCATACATTGCTGGTGGCACTGCAAATTGGTACAACCAATCTGGAAAGCATTATGGAGATTCCTTAGAAAACTTGGAATGGAACAACCATTCGACCCATGTATCCCACTCCTTGATCTATACCCAAAGGACTTAGAAACAGCATACTACAGTGCTGCAGCCACTTCAATGTTTATAGCAGCTCAATTCACAATAGCTAAATTGTGGAACCAACCTAGATGCCCTTCGATAGATGACTGGATAAAGAAACTGTGGTATATATACAGAATGGAATATTACTCAGCAATAAGAGAGAATAAAATTATGGCATTTGCAGGTAAATGGATGGAGTTGGAGAATATCATGCTAAGCAAAGTAAGCCAATCTCAGAAAACCAAATGCTGAATGTACTTGTTGATAAGTGGATGCTGATCCATAATGTGGGGAAGGACATGGGAACAATGGTGGAACTCTGTTCACATGGATGTAAGGGGGTTGGGGGCATGGGGACAGTAAAGGTGGTGGAATATGATGGTCATCATAGCCCTAACTTTATGTATGACTGCATATATGTTGTGATTCTATACAACTAGACAATTGATATGTTATCCTCTATCTATGTACAGTGAATCAAATTGTACTCTTGTTATCATGTAAGCCTAAATAGAACAACTAAATAAATTAAATATGAAAAAAAGAATACTTGATAAACAAATATAAAAAAAAAAGAGAGAAAAAGTCTCCAACTGCCCATAAAGAAGGGATATAAAGAACAAAAGATTATGGCTACAAAGTGTGATTCTTTGACTACTGCATCTAGGAATTCATATGAAACAACTGCAAAATCTAACAAAGATTTTAAATTGAAAACAAAAACTTGATCAAAGAACTTGAATGCAAATTTAACAATAAAGAACTCCAATAAGCAAAGATGTTCTTATGTTTGATAGATTAAACATACTTAAACACATTTGTAATTAAAGAAGTGAAAATAAAAACACTAAAATATTGCTAATTATGTTCCATATCATCAAATATAAACAGACTGAAATAAGCCAACATTACAGATAGCATTGAAGAACTATTCATCCTACATAATGTTAGTATGAAATTAAGGTACCTTTTTGTCCTGGAATTTCATAATCAAGAATATATCTTAAGGAAGTGCATCAGTAAGCATACAAACATTTTTAAGTAAAAATGTTCACGGAAGCAATTTTTTTAAAAATAGAATGCTGGAAACAAACTAAATATTTATCAGTTGGAAATCTAACTGTACTAGCATATCTAAATTCCACTTAAAGATAATTGTGAATACTGTGCTAGACAACTTTACATCACTGTGATCAAAATACATGACAAGAACAACTTAGGGAAGGAAAAATTTATTTCAGCTTCTGGTATTAGAGGTCTCATCCCATAGAAAGCCAACTCCATTGCTCTTAGTCAAAGGTGAGTCAGAATACCTTAGCGCAAGAGCTGTTCCAGAGGAAAGCTGCTCACCAATGGCAGCCAGGAAGCAGAAAAGGAGGCACAAGGAAGATGCACCCTCCCAGGGTATGCCCCCAGTGACCTGCCTCCTCTAGTCACACCCCACTGCTTATAGCCACTGCCACTGCCCAGTCCCTTCAAAGTAGGATGGACGCATTAGGTTATACTTCTCGCTATCCCATCATTTCATATCTGACATAACATATCAATTTACATTTTAGCCTCTGCATTGTCTGCCTCTCATATATCCAACCATAAGTCTAAGCTCTCCCTCATATTTTCTAGGACTCTTTTATGTAAGCCAGATGATATGACCAGTTACAGAAAATGAGCAATGAGCAGAAATGACAGGTGGCACTTCTGTGTAGAAGCATTTACAATCCAGTACGTACATTTCCATCCCTTTCCAACCTTTATCTAGAAACCATGTGTTCCAAATAGCATACCAGCAAGGCACATGTCAGAATCACTAAGTCAGTGCATGGAAGAGAGCTACAAGACCCACCCCGAAAAGACTCTAAGAGATTAAGAAACAAATTTAGATGTGTTGTCAGCAAGAGTTGGAAGTCAGTCAATTACCATTGCAGAGACTAGCTTAATCAAATAAAAACATTTGTAGTCAAAGTGGTATATAGTTATAAAAAATACAAAAATATATGGCATTGCCTTAGCCATTAGGTGAAAGATAGAAAACCACAGATTCTTTTCATGCAGTGGCAGAATGGCTGATGAAATTCAATAACTTGAAAGAGAATATGTATCAAAGGAACATGTAGCTCTGGGTGGGTGATTATAATGATTAAGTGAAGTTAATAGTTAATAGTCTGTTAATTGCTAACTGTGTGTGGCAAAACAGCACGAGAAAGCTATGAGATCACCATAGAATTGGTAAAGTTATAAGAAATGACAGGCAATTTAGGGCTTTAGAAATTTAGAAAACAGATTTCTTCTAGACTCTAAGTAGAAATCTGGAAAATAGATTTCTTCTAGCCTCTAGGTAGTTGACTATAAAATTAAAGGTGATTTTTGAGTGCTGTAATGCTGTGGAAATTTTCTGAAGCTGGGAAGGAAGGATATGCTTTACAGCTCTGCCTTCACAAGTCTTTCCATTTCTCAAGAGCACTTGCAAATGATTAAATCATAGCAATCACTGGTATTCAAGAATTTGATGGTAGAATTTAGGCAGTAAGGGTCATTCTTAGACTCTTCTCAAAAGACCTAGTCAAAACCATAATGTTGGGGATTCAGAGCAAACTGACCCCAGGGGATTACCATAGGACTAAACACAGTCCAGGTGGAACAAGGAAAGTACTCAAGGCAGTAAAGGAGAATTTCCAAGTCAGAACTATCCAGTAGTCTTGGGAATTAATGATTTTATGATGGAGAGATGCCAAAGGAAATGCATTCATTAATAGCACAATTTTGATATGTACAACAGAAGCAAAATGTTAATGGAGATTCTATGTTCAAAAAGTATAAATATACACATTTATTCTGGGTATAAAATATCTTCCATATATTCCATGCTTGTATAAATATATAAAAATAGATTCTACTGACATATATAACTAAAAAGAACAAATAAATAAAAAATGGATTGTGAATATGGAAGGTAAAAACTGGTATAAAACATAAATCAGAATCATGGTTTGTAAAGAGAAACCTTCCAAAAATTCAAAGTTTCACTGCAATTAATGTATCTCAGAAATCAACAAATTGATTTCTAAAGTGAGAAAGTATATATTGGAGCAAATTCCTATAAAAATGCATAAAGTGATTATTCTAGTCATTCGGTTGTCTCTAAGCCCCAAATCTACCCTTCTCTACTCTTCTCTATGATTCTGGAGCTAGGTATCCAAAAATATCTTATGTTTAGCTGATATTTATTTATTTGTCAGCTGACTTCTGGTAGATTCTGATAAATGGGACACTCAAAAGATGGAGAAAGAAGTGAAAATAGATTTGCTTCTTTCCATGTGCTTGCTGTTACTATCAGCATCATCTTAACAATAACTTCTCCCTCAACAATTGGGACCAGTTTCCAGGTGCTTTTATCTTTCAAAACCAGCTTCCTTACTCGCTCCTTACCTTTGGCAGTGCATGTCCTCACAGGCTGGACCTCCAAGTTATCTCTTGTAACCTCCTGAAGTATTTGAAGAAGCCAAATGATCTTCTTCTAAGAGGTTGGAATCTCAGTTTTGTCAGGTTTCTTCTCTGAGGACACTTCCTGGATAGATCCTCATGCTCTGGTTATATAATATAAATATGTCTGTATGGAAAGTGATGCAATTCTCACATTGGCTCCCTACCTCATGGAATAAAGGTTAACATGAAAAATAGGAGAGTGGAATCCCCTAGAACTGCCTCTCCCTACTGTAATAGTAAACCACAACAATATCAATAGTCTGGTGAATTTTTAGAGATTAGTCACCAGAAGAAAGAAGATAGATTATGGACAAATGACTGTTTTATCCTAAACCTAATCAGGTTATTATACCAATTATGGCTGCTATTCTAAAAGTATCTTTGTTAGAACAAGTTACAAAGGACCATGGTATCTGATATGCAGCAACTGATTTGGCAATTTCATTTTTCCTCTTCACCAACAGTCAGGAAACATGAAGTCTTTTACTTCACAGAGTTAAAAGTTATTTAAGCCTAATTAAGTCCTCTTCTCTACCTAAATCTTGTCTGCACAAGTTTGGATCACAGCAAAATCAAATACCACATCTCTTCAGTACTATGAAGATATCATGAAAATTGGACCTGAGAAGCAAGAGGAAAGGATTATCTTAGATGATTTAGTAAGATGTATGTGAACTACAAATTCTATAAAAATTTAGAAACTAAACACTTCAAAGATGTTTCTGGAATTTGATTATTGGGACATTTCCTTCAAAATAAAAGAAATTGCTGTTATGTTCTCTTTATTATCAAAAACAAGTCACTTATGCTTGAAGATTCGTTTGTATTCCTGAGACAATGTATATGACTTTGGAATGTGATATTCTAAGCAATTTACATGATAGCTATTAAGGTTAATGGTTTTGAGTGGGAGCCAGAGCAACAGAGGGACCTGAATTTGGCCCAAGGCTTTCATGCAAGCTACTTTACCACTTGAGCTTATTGACACAGCAAATCTAATGGTATTTACAGTGTCTAAGAAAAATAGGGATATTATATCTAGTAATGGTGATCCTCAGCAGGACATATACAGGGGGTTGGGGTAAAAACATTACACCGTGGTTCTCTTATGCAGAAAATTATTCTTTTGAGAAATACCTACTTGCTTGCTAGAAAGTTCTATTTAATTCCCCTCTATTAACATCAAGTGTCGATGCTCTCAATATATACTGAGTATTGTCTGGTATACTGGAACATAAGACAAGACATTTATAATGGCCATTTTTCATCAAATAGAGATGATGTATATGAGATTAGACTCAAGCCAGTCCAGAAGGCAGAAGTTTCTTACATGATTGGTAGCTGAGATTCATATAACACATGGTCCTTCTAAATTGTCTCTTCTCCCTCATGTTATATCTATGTCTTCACGGAAAGTTCCAATGACCAGTTGACTGAGGAGGTTTTAAAAATAAAATCTGAGACTTTTACAGAATTGTACTGTTTTACAGCAGAAACACAAAACCAACAGAAGATGAAGTTTGCAACAACACAGTTCCATTCAGAAATGTCCATTCAGCAATGGTGAAAATCAGTTCTCCCAAGAGAAGAATTTTGTATTATATATTTAAATTTCTCACTTGTCTGGACTGAGAGATGGCCAGAATATGGAACTATCTTGATGCATGGGAAGTGGTTAACAGTTTAATTAGATTTTCAGTGACTTAGAATGGAAAGATTAGAAAATCAGCAAGGAGCAGGTATGAATATGTTTGGGTGAACTTTACAGTGGGCACAACATATCGAGATCTTTGTATCCCATATTAATGTTCATCAAAGGCATCCATTCAAGGAGTCCTTCATAAACCAGGAAGAAATGATAACATGTTGTATTTCTATCAGTATTTTTCCTCAGCCACCCCATGCTTGTAAAGTGGAGCCACATGAAGAATGTCCATGATGACTGCTCTGCATGAATCTACAAACCTCCCCTCACAAAGGCTGCTGCTGTACTGTTAATATTGATGCTTATTTGGCCAACATCCGAGATCAAAACTGATCATCATTCTCCAGGGGTTGTGAGAATATTAGCCAGATACCTTCTGCTAATTTGTTGACACTGGGCTCTCTTTAATGCTGTAGATATTTGATTCTTACAAATAGAGGAGAGTATTATAAGACAAAAGGATAGAAAAGGCTTATTCCAGTCTGGTTTCTTCTATTTCCTATTAGCATCACCCCAGCTGTGGTCTTCTATCATAGAAGTAATAGGTGGCTTACAGTCCCAGCCCCTTTTTAACAATTCCCATGACCAGCCTGATAATAGAGGTGTCTGTAACAGATAAAATGTCCCCTTTCAGAAGTCCTAACTTTTCAGTGCTCCTTAATATCCTGTGAGCAGGAGCCAAGCAACAACTACTCCATAAGAGTTTGAATCCCAAGCTCCTCCTTCCTGTGTCTAACATGGAATAGCCCAACTTCTGCTCTTTGTTTCCCAGCCCTAGAGGTGGTACTGTATGGTACTGTAGTGCCCTCTATGGTACTGTAGTGTCCCCTTTTGGTTTTTTCATTCTCCATACCATTTTAATCAATTCCTTGCATTACATTCTTTCCATAAAAACACCTAATATAGTTTCCATTTTCCTGACTTGACTTTGACAATATAATGGGAAGGTCCATAATTACAACCTTATGCAGCATCTGAAGATTGAAATTTAAAGTATCACCTTTGACTAGTAGCATAAAAATGGCTCTGAAAATGATGTTTTTATTTCAACCAAGAGAACTCAAATAATGAAGAAACTATTACATAAAAATGGATGTGGAAAACTCATCAACTAAAATACACCCTCATGTGTTGGAAGCCATGTATGAACTATGGATTTATTTGAGCCCTCAAAAGTCAGGGAGGCTGCTTTTCTGGGAACTCCTGGGTGAAATTCCCCTGTTTGAGAAAGCCCAGATCATGCTGGTGCCCTCCCTTAGCTCACAGCCTTAGGTTCAAATGCAGCCACCTGGAGACAGGCCTAATCTGCCAAGCCCCAACAACTTGTGTTCCCCATTTTTATTCTGTTTTCCTCAAGAAGCCTGCCATACTGAATCCCTTTGGTGTGTTTCACTAGAAATAAAGCATTTGCAGGCTTTCCCTTTGTTAGGATCAGACCCATCAGGTCCCTTCCCCCTAACAATGCTCCCACTTTAAATATGTATATATAATTCTCGTCTTTTCTATTTATTTCTTCTGTTACTTTCCTAGCCTTTATTTCCCGCTGGCCCACACCTCTGATAGTTACCTATTCCCTCCCCACACAGGTCGCAGGTCGTGAGCAGGACTCCTGATTATCAAAGGACATGAGTAGCCCTAACAATGTACTATAGTGATGAAAATTGTCTTTGAATAATCTCATCTTATTAAAAATTAGCCACCACCTACTGGAAAAAAAATTATATAAATGTAATGTAGGTGCAAATCCTGCCAAAAATAAGCCTCAACATCCACACAGAGAAGTTATATGAATATAATAGTGGCAATAAAATATTTCATTTGAACCTATGTCACTTTACATAAGAGAATACACACAAGGAAGAAATATGATAGAAGTAGTAAATATGAGGATACCTTTAGTGAAAAGTTTCATGTCATTCTTTATCAGAACACTTATACCAATAGCATCTTTAGACCTGTGAAACTAGTGCTCTTTTCTTATGTGCCACAATCTGAGAGGCCACTTGTGGTCCACTTTAAGCCATATACACCCATGGAACACAAGTCTACAGAACCTAAAGAAGGACCCACACAAAGTCTGTGGCATCTCTTAAAACACATTATGTATATCCCAGATATCATAATGTCTTGTGCACATAGCCCATGGCCAGTTTAAGTGCCTGCATGAGCCTGATCCCCCACTTTGTCCTTCAGTGATCAGAAAGCACCCAACACTATGTAGTATTTTATACCTGCAAAGTAGACAAGAGATGAATGTAGGAAAGAGCTGAACACAATGGAGTGCCACACAACCTTGCAGAAGGCCCCTCTTACGACAAGATTGTTTCTGACAAAGGAAGAGAGGGACAGGCAGGCTACAGGCCCATGGGAATTAAATCATATCAAAGACAATGCTGTGAAGGCAAGAAGCAAATGAAAGCACTCATGAGCAAAAAAGAAAACAAGAGTGAAACATTATAAACATGTAAAAGTGGGAATGTGTTCAACAGTAAATACAAATATGCAGCAAAACATTTATACTTCATAGAAATGTTATCAGATATGATATTATGGGAAAATAGTTTTGTTCTAGGTAAATCTTTATTTTACCAATTATTTTTCAGATGTGATACCAAACTTTTTATACAAATATAACCATTTTTAAATAGATTTACTAATTATGGAATATGATGCTATTTAAAAGTAGGTTGAATAATTTTAAAAGCAGACAATATATATCAAGCATATATATAAACTTTTCTTGGAATTAGAAGGGATTTATATAACTGAAAATATAGAGGTTTTTTTATTTCTTCATTAATCCAACACAACTAGGATTATGAAATAAATATAATAAATAATATTGTGAATAGAGTGCATTTAACATGATTTTCTATATTAATATCACCAGTATGGTGTAATACATAGTAGAAATAAAATAACATTTTAGAAGTTTAAACTATCATTCTACAATCCTTTCCTGCTAATATTTTTTTGGCAAGTATAAATAGCTCTGACATTTGTAACTGAATTGCCCCTTCAGTAAAAAGCTATTATTTTTGCTAAGTTGAAAAAAGGAGCTTGAGTGAAAAACACTCAACAAAATATATCAAGATTAAAAAGTTTCAGGGCTAAAATTAGATTAGGGTACTGTCATAAAGTATTATTTGAAACACATACTACGGAAATCTGGGATAAAGACAAGAGCTGGAAGTTAAAAGATCACCAAATATGTAAAACCCCTCAGGGTGGGAGTGGAGATACACCTCCCTAGCAGTTTGTATCCTCTCTCAAAGAGACTGAGACCTGGGGCCATGGAATACTCCAGAAGTAGCCTGCTTTACCTCATTTCCACTCCTGCTAATGTTTATTTCAATTCCAGAGGGTAAAGACCAAGGATATTTGCCATCTATTTTCAAGGAGAAATTTTTAACATGAGGAAATACCGTTTTCACTTTATGGCTCCAAAGAAGAGAAACACATGTCCTATGAATGTCTCAGTTTCATGGAGAATAATTGAGGGACTATGCAGTTATTTCCTTTAGTAATAATAAGCCCATACCCCCAAGAAACTAATTTCAGAATGGTCTACTTTCAGAACAATACAAATATAAAACCTTAGTTAGCAAGCATGGTCTTCCTGCTCTACATTCCAAGTAGTCTCAAGTTATTTACCATTAAATCAAGAGAGAATGACCTTTCATGACCAGAAAGGAATGAAAGAAAACCACTGCAAGAACTACGCTTAGAAAAGAACTATAGATGAGGTTATAGTCATGTGGAAATAAAAGCAATTTGAAAGAAGAGCCTTTTCAGATTATGAGAAAGTTACATTACCAAGAAAAGTATGTGTCAATTTAAGTAGTATATGAGTGAACCAAGTTTCAAACCACCCTAAGCTCTACCATCATTCATGGGCAGAAATTAAACAAGAAATTGATGGAGCCAGCAAGAAGGGAAAAATCCCAAATCTCACTTCCAACGTACACTAGAAAGATGGAATGAAGATAATCCTCTTGATATGTGGAGTCTAGGAGCCTGAGTCAAGAGCAAGCAAAGATATTTTGCCTTCTTGAGGCCTAATCAGAGGACACCTCCTCTCCTAGAGTAAGGGATTTTCACAGTATCTGAGCAGCAGACTTTCAAAAGTGCTTTAGAAAAGTGACATAAAGTACCCAGAAGAGAAGCATAAAATGTAATTGGTCATCAAACATCCATGTGTTCCCAACTTTTCTCAGACTCATTGCAGTTAGAAGAAACTATGCTATGAGGTTTAGCTAACAACCTGTGAGCAAAATTGACAACAATGCTTTTGGGGCAAAATCATTAAAAGCTAGTATGCTGTTACCCGCTGTGGTCACCCGTATGCGAAATGGTATCTCTACATAACACAACTTAGAAGAAAACAACTCTTGAGAACCCTTAGACTCATTGCTGACATTTCTCCAGTGAAAAATAAAATCATGTGTTCAATCTCTGAAATATGAGGACTTTGTTACTGTGACAGTGCCCATTCTAGCAGTTTTTGATCAAGGTGATTTTCCCCTACCGGAGACATAAAGTCATATCTGGAGGTATTCTTGATTATCACAACTGAGAAGGAAATGCTTCTGGCATCTAGTGGTTAGGGCAGGAATGCAGTAACAAATCCTATGGTACAAAGGACAACTTCCCCATGACAAAGAATCACCCAGTTGGAAATGTCAATGACACCACTACTGAGAAACTTACTCACAGGAAAGTACAACCTGACCCACTCGATATTCAAATGGTCCATGATACAATATCAAGTGGAAAATCACAGGTTGATTCTGATCACCTTTTTACATTATGTTGAAAGGGTATAAATCTCCCTTGATCCACTCATGCCTGTCGTCTGTTCTTCCCACAATCACCAGATTGTAATGCAAAGCAAATTGCATCACTTCCCTTCTCAAAACTGCATTCCTGCAGCACACTCAAACACCAACTCTGTACTTTGGCCTCAGAGGCGCCTCCTCTCCTAATGCTCCTTCATCACTGCCATCCTCACCCTCCATCTGCACAGGCATTTATGCTGCGCTTCCAACCTGCACAGCACATTCCTGCCTTGGACCTGGAGGCCTCTGCCTTCTTTTGAATCCATTCATCCTCCACATTGCTGGTGGCTCTTCCCTGAGGACTGTGCTCCTCCAGTGTCTCCTTCTCAGAAAGGCCTTTCCTGGTTACCTACCTGAAAAAGATCCCACCACAGTCATCTCTATCCCCTTTCCTTGGGTTTTGTTTGTTTGTCTGTCTTTTAATACATTTAATACTTACCTGGTATTTTGGTGGGATTTCTTTAGAGTTGCCCTCATCAGCAGGAGCTCTAAAAAGTCAAGTTTCAGTATCTTCCCTATAGCATCTGTAGGCATCTCTAGGTCATTTGGAGTATTTCATACATGTTTGCTGAATAAATGACTAAATAAATGGAAATAAATACATTGACAGGTGCCTAGAACTCTGTCAAGATATTATCAGTCTCCCTGGGGTTGTATAATTTCTAGAGATTTTCATTTGCACTTTTGTTGTTTAACTTCTACTAAATATATGTTATTTTTAGAAACCAAGTTTTATTTTACTTTTCAAAGAGAAAATATAAATTTGAAGGTCATATAACAAGGCATGAATTTTCAATATGGTTTCTCTATTTTATCCATGAGTAGGGCAAGCTATGTGGGAGATTACATTAAGAGATCTATATTTCTGTCTATTGTACTCTCTTGGAATTAAATGTAACACGCTAAATTTCTTGATTTTTCTTTCTTTTTTGGGGGTGGAGGGTAACAGGGATTGAACTCAGGGGCTCTTGACTGCTGAGCCACATCCCCAGCCCCTATTTTATATTTTATTTAGAGACACAGTATCTCACTGAGTTGTTTAGAACCTCACTTTTGCTGAGGGTGGCTTTGAATTTGCGATCCTCCTGCCTCAGGTCCCCAAACCGCTGGGATTACAGACGTGGGCCACACGTCACACTTGTTATGCATTTTAATAAAAAATTTTGGTGACTATTAAGTTGAGGAAATGCAGGCATGATAGTAATATTCCCTAATGCCTCAGAGGGTTTCAACTTACACTATCAGAATCAAATTAAATGCTTTTTAAAAGAAAGACCTATAAATAACATGGTTATAAAATAATAACATTTCTACCCAACCTCAACTTTCAAAACAACTCTAAGAAAGTAAAAGCAATCTTATATTCAGTACTACTGGCTTGAATAAACTGCAACACAATGATAAGAAAAATATACATTTGTCCTAATGAGAAACTCAGGGTATGGGACACATTTGAGATAATTAAAAAATAATGGGCTTTGAGTATTGAGAAAAGATGTTAATCCTGAATGAGACTGTCTGATGATATTATAATTAAAATGTCTCCAGTTTCTTTGTGAAATGACTAGCACAAACAAAATAAGAAAGCTTTATAGGAAAGTCCAATCTGAGTGACCACTGAAGAAAAATCTGTAGTGGCTGTGGGAAGTGAATAAAAACAAATACATTTTCTCCACATTGTATAATGACAAATATTCAGGATGTAAAAACAAATATTGAGACATAATAAGTACATGTTATGAGTATACAAACAATTTTATTAAAAACAATGTTCTCGACTAGGGCTGTAGCTCAGTGGCTGAGCGCTTGCCTAGCATGTGTGAGGTGCTGGGTTCGATCCTCAGCACCACATATAAATAATCAATGAATAAAATAAAGATCTGTCAACAACTAAAACATATTTTTAAAAAAAACAAAACAGAAAACAATGTTCTACCAGTGGTTCAGGAGGCAGAAGCAAGAGGATCGCATGTTCAAAGCCACCCTCAGGAAAAGCAAGGCAATAAGCAACTCAGTGAGATACTGTCTCTAAATAAAATACAAAATAGGGCTTGGGATATGGCTCAGTGGTCAAGTGCCCCTGAGTTCAATCCTGGTACCAAAAAAAAAAAGTTCAAAACAAATTGTGTAAAAAGGTATTATTCTTTAAATATAACTATATTCAACCTATATTCAACAGGAAAGAAAAATACAAATGGACAACAGAACAATATTCCAAAGTTGGTACAGAATTGCTGAATAATAACTTCTACATTAACAGAACTATTTGATTGCTATCTTAAAGAACTTGCTTTCTGTCTGTAATCACAGCTACTCAGTAGGCTGGGCCAGAAGGATCCTGAATTCCAGGCCAGCCTCAGAAACTTAGAGAGACCCTATCTCAAAAATGTTTAAAAAAAAAAGGGGGAGGGGATTAGGGATGTAGCTCACTGGTACAGTGCTTACTTAGCATACACAAGGCCCTTGGTTCAATTTCCAGTACCATATATAAATAAATAAATAAAGTAAAATAACTTGCCTATAAAATACTGAGTCATTCACAAATTCAAAGATTCCTTGAAAAGGTAAAATGTCTATTCATGTAAACAGTCATTCAATCAAAGAAAACAAATAAATAATACTGAGATGATGTATCTGAGTATCTGGGGAGTAGGTAATGCAATCAAGAGCAATAATCCAGTAATGTGACACAGTTATACTTAATAGATTTTCTTTTACTTAATAGCACTAACCCCACTGAAAGATGTACATATGAACAGAATACAATAGAAGCTTTCTATTAAGGTTTCATTAATGATTTTGACATGATGTCCCTTGATATTTGACTTCCAAAATTAATACAAATTGGTTTGGATATGAACACAATCCTGTAGATAGGAAACTGATTTTTAGATTAAGCAAAAGTTAACCACAAATTAATATTAATGGAGTGCATTGAATAAGGCTCCAATAGGCTCACTTAGCAGTGAACTACTTTGGAAGCCATTGTGTTTAATGGTAAACAAAGCATTTATTTGAGTACTTTCTAATGGGTGAAAAATGAGATTTAACTGCATTTGCTAATTATGTTAAAATGGTAACGTGGTAGAAAATGACAAAGTGTTTGGTGGACTTCAGGAAAAACAAAATTTTAGGTGTTGGTGACACATGAATATTGCTAGGTGGATATTGCTTAAGTTTCCATCTCAGTGAGTTGATATTTCATAGTTTTGCTTATTTATGTGTTCTGTCCTAAAGCAATTGATTTTCTTGCCTGAGAAAAGCACCAACTATAAAAGAATGAGCAGATTTGAAGAGTCCTAGCTGTTTTAATTCTGTATTTTGTGAATTCACAAAATTATTTTAAAACCTGGAAATTACTTCACAGACTTTGTGTACTTAAAATAATCAGAAAGGATATGAAAGTATAGTTTGGTAATTTTTTTTTTTATTCTACACATATTATTGTGCTCCTAATATGTCTGGAGCACTGTTCCAAGACTTTAGAATATTTGGGAACAAAACAGACCAATCCTTGCTCCCACTGTGAAATTTATTTCCTCTTACATTTCTTCTCCTTTGTAGTAACATCATAGAATGTTTTATCACAAGGCATAATAGCCTAGCAAACTGGAGAGTAGGAGATGGAAATTAGCTTTTACACAGCACCTACAAGTATTCTGTTATTGAGTTTTGAAGAATGCAGACATGAAAAGTAACTACAGTAGCTGGGAAACTATTTAGGGACCAAAAAATGTTCAAAAGTGATTTTCCTGAGACTTGATGAAAATTTTTAGACAGGTAGACAAGGTAAGAGAGACCTAGAGGGAGGTAATAGCATATAAGGTGGTCCAGGAGCAATATAAAGTATGACATGTTCTATGACATGTAAAGAGTGGTAGGAGATGAAGGTAGGCAAAGTTCTGATCATTATGAGCATCACACATCATGCCAAAAGTTTAGCATTATATCCTGGTGGAAGGGGACACATAGGATATATAACAGGGGAAAGTGATCAGATCTGTATAAAACTCAGGCTGCTGAAAAAGAAAATGAGCCTAGGTACAGGGCTGTTGGTAAGTCTATGGGAGTAGCTATTGGGACAGATGAAAAACCTGTACTATTCACTGTGAGAAATAGCAATCACATGTGCTATGTAAATGTAAGTTGGAATCAATTAAAAATATAAAATGAATATCCACTTCCTTGATTATATTTCCCATGTTTCACATATTGTATAATGCAGATATAAAACATTTTCATTCTCCCAAGCATTCTATGGCAGTACCGGATACCTAAAAGTGGAGAATAGTCACCTCTTTGGGGAAGGAAGTGAAAGTATATTGAGGGAGGAAAGCACATTTTAACCAGAAGGAACTTTAAAATTTACTGGGTACATCTCTGTTTTTTTATTATTATTATTCTTTTGCAACTAGAAGGTTTTCAAGTGCTACTTATGAAAATGGAAAAAAGTATAAAACTAAACTTGGCAGTTATCATGGGAATGAAAAACAGAGGACAAGCAGGGATACAGACTAAATCTTCAAATTTTGTTGCCCATTTAAATGCTATTTGACCTTGTCTAGAATATGCAGAATTTTAGGCAAAAATTCTGAATTTGCCTAATACTAGCATTTAACATGAAAAACTTATATTTAATAAGAAAATTAGTTTACAAGGTATTAAAGTTACTTTTATTATCATAATTATTTTATTTGTTCTAATTAGTTATACATGATAGCAGAATGCATTTCGATTCATTGTACACAAATGGAGCACAGCTTTTCATTTCTCTGGTTGTACACAATGTAGATTCACACCATACATGCAGTCATTCATGTACCTAGGGTAATGATGTTCATCTCATTTCACTGTCTTTCCTGCCCCCATGTCCCCTCCCCTCCCCTCCCTCCATTGTGCCCAAAGTTCCTCCATTCTCCCCATATCCCCTTCCCTCCCTCCACTTTGACCAATCAAAGTTCCACTACTCTTCCTGTGTCCCCTCCCCCATTATGGATCAGCATCCACTTATCAGAGAGAATATTCAGCCTTTGGTTTTTTTGGGATTGGCTTACTTCGCTTAGCATGATATTCTCCAACTCCATCCATTTATCTGCAAATGTCATAATTTTATTCTCTTTTAACGCTGAGTAATATTCCATTGTGTATATTTACCACAGTTTCTTTATCCATTCACCTGTTCAAGAGCATCTAGGTTGGTTCCACAGTTTAACTATTGTGCACTGAGCTGCTGTAAACATTGAAGTGGCTGCATCACTGTAGTATGCTGTTTCTAAGTCCTTTGGGTATAGACCAAGGTGTGGAATAGCTGGGTCAAATGGTGTTCCTTTCCAGGTTTTCTAAGGAATCTCCATACTGCTTTCCATAGTGGTTGCACCAATTTGCAGTGCCACCAGCAATGTACTACTACTACTACTACTACTACTATTTATAGGATAAATACCCATTCAAAGACATGAAGTGACATTGAACATGGAATTTGTACAGAAAAGTCTTTATTTGATCATTACCTGGTGAGTGAGCAGAAAGGCAGGCCTGGGTGTGGCCCTCAGCCCGATGCAGAAGCATATCAGCCCAGTTGACTGTCACTGATGTCATCTTTCCAGAGCAGTGTGCCACTCTTACTGTGTCTTTGGAGGATGCCCAGAGAGCTCAACCAGAGTGGGCAACAGAGAATGCTTGTTCCCTAACTGCCAGACTCTCAAGCTGCCAAGACACAGAATTCTTTACAACATGCCGCCAAGGAAGTTTTAGCTTGAATCTTGACTAACTTCCCTGGTGTGGTGAATATATGTTGCTGCTTTAGCCAAAATAATGCAAACCACAGTTAAAGATGAAAATAAAATGAATGCATACACTAGAAAAGTCAACAGTGTGCAGAGCTAAGTTATAAAATGGTGTCAGATAATTTGCAATTCAACACACTTCCATACAAATTATAGAATTATATTTTGAAAGAGATTATTTTTTAAATCCCTGAAATGAAAAGATGAGCCCCTCAAAGATGCAAATATAAAATTTCATGTTACCAATAATAAATGAACCACTTATCAATAACCTGAAAAGCTTAAACTTTCCCTAACTCCTGCCAGCTACAGAATCACTTGGATTTAGTTTGCTTCTATAGGGACAGTTCTAATTTTTATTTTTGCTACAACAACAAGACAGACTAGGAATGCAATACAATTATACTACATAGTTATCCCAGCTTACATGTTCTGCAACATATTTTGTTATAATTCTTTAGAAGTACTGAAAGTCATTTAATCCACCACATACCCATCCTCACCTAAAAAATCTGGAGATTGTATCTAAATTGTTAAAATTATATTTCATCTTGGCACATCATAACCTGTACTTCCTATTTATAAAGTTTGTGACAGTGCAGTCAATATTACCACTAAATTATTTAATTATAGAAAGAAAATAGAAAATATATAACTCAAATTATATATAACTTTCAGAATCCAGGTCTGGTGGTCATCTGATATTAAGTCCTTAAAACTTGTTCCTTATTAATTACCCAGAGTCTCCCCAAGCCTAGAATGAGTGATTAATAAAAAAAAAAAAATCTCTGAACAGTAAAATTAAAGATTAATATTCTTTGCATTGAGACACTTCCAATTAGTAGGTTTTTCCCCAGTTGTCTCTAAGTGATCCCCCTGCTGGCTTTTCTGAATAGTGTGCCAGCCCATTTCAGTCTCTGAAGGTCAGGTGTTGTCTATATACCTCCACAGCCTCTTTCATATCTGGAACCTGCTGCCATCAAAGACATGCACCCCAGGCCAAGCTGCATTATAGTGGTTCCAGCAGAGACACTGGGCATTTTGGCTACCTCTATATAGACAGCTGGGCAGTGGCTCACACTTCCTTGGCAGCTCAGTTCCTTCACACAGACCTGAAGTTTGAGGAATTCTGGAAGCCAGTGTCATAGGTTGTTTTTTATTTGCTGGGAATTCAAATTAGTTTCACAAAAAAAGACAACAAATATATTTTTATATCATTATGAACTATCTATATGTATATATGTACATATAAAGATATGTATAAATATATGTGTGGTTATGTATGATACATGCATATATACATTTGGTTTAATTCTACAAATATATATTCACACTCTCTGTGTGCCAATACTTGGTTCATATATATTTATAAGCTGTGCTCCACAATTTTCAAAAACTTAGTCAAGCTAGAAGCTTGACTTAAAAGGTTGCCTGATGTCCTTTTATTTGCTTTTTCCAAAACAGAGTATAAGCCTATCTTGAGAAAACAAGATGAAACAGGTCAAAATTATGGGTCAATTTTTCCTCTGTGAAATTTCCTGTCATTTGCTGAAAACATCCAAATGGTAAAATTTTGATTTCCCCAAATTCATGTACAAGCATTAAACGCTTTTATTTATTTATGTACAAATCAAATTAACCGATATTGAAGTATTCAGATCTAGATACCCTACTTGTTAAGATATCAGTTAATAGTAATGAAGAAACTTTTTAAAAACTTGTTCCTTATTAATCACCCAGAGTCTCCCCAAGCCCAGAATGTCTCTTTAACTGAAAGGAGTACTTTTTATATTGTGTGAAGTTCCTAAATTCCTTATAAGCACAACAAACAAAACCAATTGAATAAAACTAAAAATAATAAATATGACATAAGTTAATTAAAATAATTTAGTTTTAATGATGGCCACTAAAGATAAAACTTGAGGTTGAAAATTATGTACATTGTCCCATTTGTGTGGACACTAAAACATAATTTAAATACTGAGCCATAATGGGTCCAACGTTCTGCACCCGGTCTTCTCTCACTCTTTATCAGCCAATTTTCCTTAACTAGATCTCATTAAAAGCAATGAATTCTCTCTTGCTCATCTCTCCTCACACCATATTGAAAAGTTGGCTCAAAAAGCTTGCCAGTCCATCTTGTATACTGTGTACATCCTCCCTCCACTCACAAGTCGCAACATAATACAGATCACCCTACAGATAATCCGACCCTCAATAACCCACTGCCCATTTTTCTTTTAAATTTCCCTACCACACACCACCTGGATCACATTCTTGTTTCACCCACTAACTAATAGTGATTCCCATTTTTTTCTTTGTCATCAAATAGCCTTGGTCACAGGCACACTAGTCCCACTTAATCAAGCAGTTCTGACTTAATATCAGAAAAAGTCTTTCAAGCCTGCTGCCTGATGTACTTCCCAGCTCCAGCGTTGCACTAGCTCTCACCATTCTAACATGCCCTAAGGACATCTGTTTGACTTCATCAAATACACACAAATCCATCAAGAAGCTCATGTTCCTAATTATATAGGTATAAATATGGCATTCCTTATAATTGTATGAGGAATGCCCAGAGAATCAAGTATTTCAGCATTTAAAAAGACCTTAGAGATCACTAGGCAAGTCCGGCTATCTTTTACCCTCAGATCAGGCTTGAAACCAACAAGTAACTTGCTTGAGGTCAGATAGGTAGTGACAGAGCTGATTCCAAAACCATAGCTTCAATTCCACAGTTTTTCTTCCAAAAGAGATGCATGTCAAAACAAATTCCTCCTGTGTTTCCTCGCTTATAAATGTCCACTGTACTCTCTTTACACTCTTCTTCCTCCTGATTTTGCCATCTTCCTTCATCCCTCATTTCAATTTGTGTTCTCCTCCTGGCCCTCAACTAACTGTTCCAAATATGGAGCCACTGAATTCTTGGTTACATTTACTCCCTTTAAATACTTAGTCTTTTATTCATATTTCTCCTACTGAATTTATCATAATCTACAACACATACTGATTACTTCCATTCTCGTGTCTTGCCATTAGGAAAACAAGTTACTTGAGAAAGGACTCATGGCTTCTTACAGATTGTTGCAGCCCTTTTAGTTCTTAGTAAATCAGGTTCAAATGAACACAACCTCACCTACCATAGCATGTAGCTGGATGAATGGCAAATTGGTTGACTCAACATTTAATCTGATTTGCTGTGATTTCTGAGGGATTTGAGTTCAGTATTTCCAATTCTTTGTTGTTTTGTTTGTAGGACCACAGTTATAAACTATAGCAAACAAAGTAAATATTTTCACTCATATCCAGTTTAATCAAGTGGTAGATCATATTCCTAGAAATGAAAAAGTCCCTATTCACTTTTATCACCTATATCAGAGCCACATTCAGAAACTGTTGTATGCATACATTGAGGTTAATATTAGTGCTAACAAAATGGAACAGGAAATAGCTAAGAAACATTTGGGTTCAAAAATATCGGAATTGTAGTATTGGACTTCCAGAAATTTGACCTATGATATGAAAGCTTGACTATACTCTTGTCTTGATTGGCAGAAAACTTTAAAATCAAGCTCTAATCATGTGGTTTCTATTGTATCACTTTTTGTTAGATAGGAACCTAAAAAACACTGAAAGTGAACACGATATTAGCATACACATGGCTGCATTGAGTACAGAGATAATTCTCAACAAAAGCTGAATAATGAATCATTAATTAATTTCCAAGAGCCTGTCCCTGAATCGATTCTTTTGGAATCATCTATGACATTTACCTCCCCCATGGGAAGGAGAATTTAGAAACTCATATTCCATTTATTCTATAGTAGGTGAAAGCAATGCAAGCAATTTTCTTCAAGCACAATAGCTTTTCTTTTAGGACATCATGAATCTGAAATTCTTCCTGTCTTTCTTAATGACATTCTGGGACCAGCACCTTAACACCTGGGTTTCCTATTGTACTTAACACTCTGAGAGCACAGCCACTGTGTCAGGATCCATGATCCCATGTCCTCACATGTCAGAGCTGCATCATCCCAACTAAGTGGGCATCCCCTAAGAGAATAAAAATGTTCTATCCTACTCATGAGCCAAAGCACTGCTTGTATTTAGAGCCATGTTTTCCAGAGGAAAAAATTACTTCAGACATATTATGTTATTGGTAACTCATGAATCTGATAAGGAGGAGGAAATATGTTCAAACTGTTCTTTGATGACCCATTGTTGAATGACATGTTTGTTGGAAGAATAAATTTCTTTCAGCAGCCAACTGCAATCTGAACATGCTCTCATTCCTGTTTGTGCTTCCATCTGAATCTCCAGTTGTTTCTGTGACTGTACACATTACCATAACTTGTGCAAAAGCAAAATTAAGTGAGGCGTACTAGGAGTAGAAAAGCCCATAAGCATTCAGTAATGAGGTACAGTCCTAATGTACCTCGTAAATGTACATGGACATTATATATTTAGATCATCCAGTAAAACAAAGCTCTTCCTTAAGGTAAATTTCTTTTCTAACAGAAATCCATTCAAATGTTCTTAAGGAGACATTATTGAACCAAGAGCAGCAGACGTTTATACTCATGAATCTGACATATATAGAGAGAGTTACATAAAAGCAAGAAATACTTTGTATCAAATGATGCATTAAAAATATTTATTTCTCTTCAGGTGTTATGATGTCTTTGTCCAAAAGTCATTTTCACCGCCCCACCACCCTTCACACATACATGGCCATACCAATGATAAGTAATTCTACCAACTAGTTAACAGATCTCAGTAATTCAAGGTTCTAAAAAACTATATGATAATTCACCCTACAGAAATGAACATGGGGGATAATTATGGGGCAATAATATCTGCATCTGAAGAGACTGTAGAGATGCAAGAATAGGTTTGATTATGTCTAGAATAACTCTTTGATTTGCTTAGTGAATAAGGTGGTAATAATGTTCAGCAATATTTTTATTATCCATTGCCATGAGATTGTTAACTTGTGTTTATATAATGTCTTTCTTAGATTAATTGGAAATGCCCCATTTGAAATCAGAACAGTCTCTAGAGACTGCTGCTAAAATATTTTATCCATTAAAAATAATTCAAAGCCAGTTAACTGGCCAATGAAAAATTTAATGCTTCAAGATATCTCTTCTAAACACTTACTCTGGGCCCCCATGCATGTCTGTATTTGGCTTTATGAATTAAATCTCATGCAGTATAGTATATTCTGTCCAGCAACAACCAGCAGAAGTGAATATACTGTGTGATGCAAGGGATTATTACAATGATTGAAATGATCCTTCAGTTTAGATGTGCTTCTGCTGTGTCCACAGCAACCACTTGTTGGAGATTGAGCTCAGAAAAGAACAATCACCTCCTATTTTAATTGTATGTGTCTGTATATGTAAACTATATTTATTTTTTTTTCTTTTCATGGTACTGGGGAATGAATCCAGGGCTTCTCACATGCTAGGCAGGTGCCCATACCTATATCCCAAACCCTTAATTGGTATATTTCATGGCATCCAATATTGCTAAACAGTATGTGATACCATGGGTTCCTCAGAAAATTCTATGAATTTTTGTAATAAATAATATTTCTAAGGCCTGTATTACATGCTTCTTTTCAAAATGCCTTAATTCAAGTGTCATGCCAGCTTAAGGCACCCCATGACATCCATTAAGGCCTCTGTTTCAAATGTATGGACATTTAATTTCTCCTTTCCCCCTCATCTTTAGAGTTTGTTTCTAATAGCAGCCCTCCCCTTCAAAAACCCTCCTTAATCACAGTATCTTTTTTCTATCTCATCTGACCTAAGACATGAATCTTGTATGGTATGAATATCCACATTCCTTGCAGAATTATGTTGAAACTTAAATCCCCAGTTCAATAGCATTAAGAGGTGGACCCTTTAGGAGGAGATTAGGCCTTGAATTACTACCCTCATGCATGTGATTAGTGACTCATAGAAGTTCTGGAGGAACTGACTATGGCATCTTTTTCTCCTTCTATCCCTTTTACCATAAGAGAACATGGCACAGGTAGAAGGCATCATTTTAAAAGTGGAACAACCCTCTTCAGATGTGGACTCAGGCAGTTTCTTGATCATGGACTTCCCAGTCGCTAGAATGGTGAGAAATAAATTTCTGTTCTTTATAACTTACTCACTCTCAGATATTTTGCTATAGTAGCGTCAACAGACTGAGACAAATCTCAACATTATGAATGAACTGAGGATTAGAATGAGTGCAAGAAATAAGCTTTAAACATATAGGTTTTCATAGTTAAGTGTTATATGGTCAGGAGCAAACAGATCCAAGACTCCGAGAGTGCTTCCTTCCCAGTGATAGCTAATTTTGGATATGGGAGCAGACAGAGCTATATCACATGGTCTTTCTTATATTCCTTAAGAATCTTAAAATGAGGTGGGCGTGGTGGCGCAAGCCTGTAATCCCAGCACTTTGGGAGGTTGAGACAGGAGAATCGCGAGTTCAAAGCCAGCCTCAGCCGCGACGAGGCGCTAAGCAACTCAGCGAGACCCTGTCTCCACATAAAACACAAAATAGGGCTGGGGATGTGGCTCAGTGGTCAAGTGCCCCTGAGTTCAATCCCCAGTACCAAAAAAAAAAAAAAAAAAAAAAAAAAAAAAAAAAAAAAAAAAATGAGGAAAGATTTATAAAGAGTTATGCACATCACCTCTTTAAATTAATGATTAATTCTTTACTTAATATGTTTATGAAGGTAGCAAATTGTAATTTCTTCATGAACTGTCCCATTAAATTTAAAGTTAAGAAGATGTGACACAAAGAAACTAAGAAAACAATGAAAATTTTCACTATCTGACACATGAACACAGATGTCTATGAATGATAAAACTTTATCCCAACATTCTGTCTCTATTAACAAACTAGTTAATGATATTAAGTGTAAATATGGAACTTTGATCAAAATATTTTTGCTTTTTGTTTTCTGTCATGTTTATATGGAGAAAATGCTCATTCCTTTAACCATTGATATAGGTATGTTATTAATATAGCCAGCAAAAATATCCTTTTTCTAAAAAGTTTATGCAAAAGAGGCACTGAACTAAAATACACATTGCCATGCTCTTAGATAGGCAGAATTGATATCATCAAAATGGCCATACTACCCAAAGCTCTATACAGATTCAATGTGATTCCAATTAAAATCCCAACATCATTCTTTATACAAATAGAAAAAGCAATCATGAAATTCATTTGGAAAAATAAGAAACCCAGAATAGCCAAAACAATCCTTAGCAAGAAGAGTAAAGCAGGAGGATACTAGATCTTAAACTATATAACAAAGCTATAATAACAAAAACAGCATGGTATTGGCACCAAAATACACATGAAGATCAGAGGTATAGAAGACACAGAGACAAACCCACATAAATACAGTCTTCTCATACTAAACAAAAGTGCCAAACACGTACATTGGAGAAAAGACTCTTCAACAAATGGTGCTAGGAAAACTAGAAATCCATATGCAGCAAAATGAAACTAAACCCCTACCTCTCACCATGCACAAAACTCAACTCAAAGTGGATCAAAGACCTAGGAATTAGACCAGAAACCCTACACCTAATTGAGGATGAAAGTAGGCCCAAATCTTCATCATGTCATATTAGGACCTGACTTCCTTAACAAGTCTCCTAAAGCACAAGAAATAAAATCAAGAATCAATAAATGGAATGGATCCAAACTAAAAATCTTCTCAGCAAAAGAAACAATCAGTGAAGTGAACAGAGAGCCTACATTCTGGGAACAAATTTTTGCCACACGCACACCAGATAGAGCACTAACCTCCAGGATATATAAAGAATTCGAAAAACTTAACACCAAAAAACAAGCAACCCAATAAATGGGCCAAGGAGCTGAACAGACATTTCTCAGAAAAAGATATACAATCAATCAACAAATATATGAAAAACATCTCTAGCCCTTAGAGAAATGCAAAGCAAAACTACTCTAAGATTTCATCTCATGCCAGTCAGAATGGCAGTTATCAAGAATACAAGCAACAAGTGTTGGCAAGGATGTGGAGGAAAAGGTACACTCATACACTGCTGGTGGGACTGCACATTGTTGCAACCAATCTGGAAAGCAGTATGGAGATTCCTTAGAAAACTTGGAATGGAACCACCATTTGACCCAGCTATCCCACTCCTTAGTCTATACACAAAGGACTTCACAGCATACTACAGTAATGCAGCCACTTCAATGTTTATAGGAGCTCAATTCACAATAGCTAAACTATGGAACCAACCTAGATGCACTTCAATAGACGAATGGATAAGCAAACTGTGGTATATATATATACACAATGGAATATTACTCAGCATTACAAGAGCATAAAATTATGGCATTTGCAGGTAAATGCATGGAGCTGGAGGACATCATGCTAAGCAAAGTAAGCCAATCCCAAAAAACCAAAGGCTGAATGTTCTCTCTGATAAGTGGATGCTGATCCATAATGGGGGAAGGGATATGGGAAGAATGGAGGAACTTTGGTCAAAGGGAAGGGAAAGGCGTGGATGGGACATGGGGGCAGGAAAGATGGTGGAATGCAATGGACAATGCCCTAGCTTCATGTATTACTGCACATATGGTGTAACTCTATATTGTGTACAACCAGAGAAGTGAAAAGTTGTGCTCCATTTGTGTACAATGAATCAAAATGCATTCTGCTGTCATGTAAACCTAATTAGAATAAATTTTAACAAATGAAAAATAAAATAAAATAAAATACATGTTGCATCTTATTTTGCATAAAAGTCATTGACCCTACATAAAATAGTTCTGAAAACTCTACATTTCTGACAAGATGATATATATATATATATATATATATATATTATATATATATAAAATTTTGGGGGGGTACTGGAGATTAACTCAGGGGCACTCGACCACTGAGCCACATCCCTAGCCCTATTTTGTGTTTTATGTAGAGACAGGGTCTCACTGAGTTGCTTAGCACCTCATCTTTGCTGAGGCTGGCTTTGAACTTGTGATTCTCCTGTATCAGGCTCCCTAAGTTCTGGGATTACAGGCTTGTGCCACCACGCCCAGCTAAGATGTTATATTTTTAATGTTAGATATATTTTATTTGATGATATAATGTATACATATATAAAAACATCATATTGTATCTCATTAATATCTCTAATTTTTGTGTTTTTGTGAATCAGTTAAAAATTATATTTAGAGAATAGAATTCCACCAAAAACAAACCAAAAAAAGAGACCAGAAAACCTGTAAAAATCAGAAGTTTGTCTCACAGTTCTCAGAATGGAAAGTCCATGAACACGGAGCTGACATCTGCTGAGCATCTCATGAGGGCCTTCCTACTGCATCACAGCATGGTGAAGTGCCTTCCTTGGAGAGACAGATCAACTGTGCTTGCTGAAGTCTCTCTTTTTATAAAGCCATCGGTGCATTTCCACCTTCTTAACCTCATCTAAGCCTATTTAACTCCCAAAGGTCTCATTAACAACTATCGTTATCATATGAATTTGGGGATTATATTTCCAACACATGCACTTTTAGGGGACACATTCAAACCTTAGCAATAATCATTTTCCACTTGTCCTTCAGGCAACATTGTAATATTGCACAATACTTAGATTCCTAGCACACATAAAATTCGTGTGCTTACATGATATAAAAGTCTTCCTCTTCTAGATCATGTTACCTTGTTCATTCTCCTTATAATGCCTCAGACATTAGACCCCTGAACTCAACTTTCTTAGGCTTTCAAAACAGGAAAATTGATAAAAGCAATTAAATTAAATGATTTGCTAAAATCTATTCGATTTGTTTCCTTTGATTTCTACAAAAATGCCAAATGTAATATGTGACAGAAAATAGAGTAGCAATAGATAAGGAAACATTAAAAATAGATGCAAAACCTCAAAAGATGAATTTTACCAAACTAACCATTCATCAGTCTCAAAACACATGAAAACTCAGTGATTGAAAATTTTCCATATTGACAATTTTTTTCAACCAAATCACTACTCAAATCAATTATTATAACCCAAATCCTCAAGAACCATCATGATGACACAGTATATTAGATTTCAGCACAGAAGTTATTCATTCCCTGAATCTAGCCTAATACATATTTTTTTCTAATACTTGGTTATATCAAATAACAGCCTACAAGAAATGTTTATTATTGTTTAAGGTACAAATGTCTCAGACAGAATCAAATAAATGGAAAAACTGTATCAGTTGATAAACATACCTTCTAATAAATAGTCACTGACATCATAAAACTTAATGTAAATAAACTCATCTTATTTCATGTAATACCATTTGCTGGAGACTTTCCTGAGCAGCTTCTACTTGAGGAAGCTTAATGAATATTGGCAGAAAAATATTAGCACTTACAATGAAACTAGATGTAAAACTCACACAACCACAATTACTGTACTGCATGTCCTTTTTATAGAATAGTTAAAATCACCACAATCTTAACAGCCACAAAATGAGCCTCTTAGCATTTGAAATTTTCTCATATGCCTGAACTCTCTGATACTTGAATGCACAGAAGGCAATATCTGGTTATATTAAAATAGCAAGCACAGTGGTACAAACAGGAAAAGAGCATTTACTGCAACATATTAAAGCACTACTATATTTTGTTTCCTATTAGGATCACCAAGAAGACAAATTTTCTAATTAGGGTCTTAGCTCTGTTGCTGGTAGGAGGTAACTCTTAGGTGGCCCAAACGGAATACAAATCTAAATAATCTCTGAATTATTACAGGAAAAGATAGAGAATAGTTAAGAGCAAGGAGACAATAAATACCACTTTCCAGACCCTGAAGACCATCTTAGGTTCAAGTAGTAGAACTGGCATGTGAAAGAACACATTTCACTTAATTTCACTAGAATTAAAATGACAAGGTGACTCTGCTTATCTCCGTTCTGTGTGTTCTACATATTTGAATTTTAATATAAGAATCTCTGAAAATTAGAGGTGAACACAGTATTGCATTATTTCTGCCTAGGACATCCTTCCTCCTGCCCTACGTTACACTGTGCGCCCACACAGCTCAGAGTCTTTTCTGGCATTGCACAATAACTAGGAGATGAGGGCAGAAGTAACACTGCCCTGTGGTTTTTACTTGTTGTTATCAGGCTACTTAAGGGAATATTCTTCCCAGTGGACACATTTTCTGGGTGAGAAAATTACCTACATTCATTTCAGAGAGAATAAGAGAAAAAGAAACAAAATTATAGAGCAAGGTAACCATTGTCCTGAGGGAATTGTTTGTGTTTGCCAACTTCCCAGTTGTTCCTCTATTTAGGCAAAATGAGGAGAGACTTGCTCCATTTTCACTTGTGGGAAAAGCTTATTGTTGGCAGCTTTTAAATTATCGATGCTCTATACATAGTTGATGCCTTTTTTTTTTTGTCTTTCTCTTCAAAAAATCTAATGGGTCTGTCAAGCTTGATGGCACAAATTTACGAGGAAGATGAGAGACGGAAAGAGAATAAAAGGACAATAAACCTGCAATCAACTTTGTTATATACTCTTTCCTTTATTTCCCTGTGCCAGGCATGTAGGGAAAATATCATGAGGTCTCTAGAAAAATAGAAACTACCAAGTCTTACTTCTTAGGGTAGAAGGTTCTTAGTGCCTGAGATAAGACAAAAGCACCTTCAGAGAACTCAAACAGGCATTATATAGAACAAGTATCACATAATAATATCATCATACTTTGTTAATCTATGAGATCATATATGGAGAGAATCAGGATGAAAGGAGCAACATAAGCAAATTAAAGATTAGGAGTTTTCTACTATTATCTTCCACAGAAGCATCACTTTTAACAAATACTCAGATGAGAAGAGTTCTATAGGTATCCAGGAGTCCATCAGAGAAGTTCCAGCATGGCACCAGGGCAAAATATCTGATAACAGATACACTGAAGATGGTAAAAGTTCACATTACGTGTATATCATTCCTCCCACAAGAAAAAAATTAGTGCCATATAGGCTTCCTCAATCATCAGTTTCTTCCATGCAGGGAAATGAGAACATAATGAGTGAGCACCCGACTCCTAAAGCATAGTAAGTACTCAGCTTCCCCAGCTATGTAAAATGCTGCCCAATAGGTTCACCTTCTCATCTTACTGAGATTACTGAGAAGTTCAGCAGAGCTGAAAGATTGAGGGAGGCTAGAGCAGGGTCAGCCACAGACCATACAAAAAACACTACCTACTCCATCAGAAGGCAGTTGGTACACCCTGCCTGCAGATTTTCCCCACTGGCCCATGGGCAACAGAAACATTCTACACACTTAACAGACCACTTTTCCAGACCAACTCCCCAGGAATAGCGTCACAGAAGATAAATGCAAGCATTTCATGCTTAAAGCCATCAAGACTCTAGAAGTGAATAAGGCAAACAAACTTTAACATCTCAAGACATTTTCTCAGGGAAAACTAATGGAAGGCTTTTAGCATTCAGTCTGGAATTTCAGGTTCAATCCAAGACATACAATCCTAAGAATTCTCCACCAAGAACAAAAGATATGTGAACTGGGTATATCCACACAAAATGGGTAAATAGGTGAAAGAGAGCTTAGAATATTTGTTTGGGCTAGCAGGTGAAAGCATTTCTCTCCAGAAGGCAATTAGAAAAGATTACAGAGACTTCCAAGAGTAAAAAAAAAAAAAAAAAAAAAAAAAAAAAAAAAAAAAAAAAAAAAAAAAAAAAAAAAAAAAAAAAAAAAAAAAAAAAAAAAAAAAAAAAAAAAAAACTCAATCAAAATAATATAATAGTATTATAATCAATGATTCCAAAAAATGGACATCCATGAATTTCCTGACAAAGAATTCAAAAGAACTGGTTTAAGAATCTCAGTTTAAAAAGAACACAGATAGACAATGGAATAATATTAGAAAAGCAATATATGAACAAAATGAGAAGTTCAGTAAAAACATAGAAATCCTAAAAAGAACCAAACAGAAATTCTGGTGCAAAAATAAACAATGTCATGACAGAAAACTGCAATAAATATTTTAACAGACTTGATCAAGCAGAAAATGCAATCCATGAACTTAGGTCACTTCTAATTAGCCAATTTGAGGAACAAAAAGTAAAAAAAGAATAAAAATTTGAGAAAGCATATGGGACCTATGGGATACTGTCAAGAATATGAATACATGAATTCCGGAAGTCTCAGAAGGAGAGATAAATGGACAAAAAGGTTATTCAAAGAAATACTCTCTGAAAACTTCCCAAATCTCAGAAGCCATATGGACAGCAAAATTCATGAAGCTCAAACAAAACTGGCTCAAAGAAGAATACTCCCAAGCACATTAAAATGAAGTGGTCAAGTCAGAAAAGAATCCTGAAAGTTACCAGAAAAAAGATATAAATTAAATAAGGGAACTCAATAAAGACTATCAGTGGACTTGTCAACAGAAACCTTACAAGCCAGAAGAGTGAGAATATATATTGCAAGTAATTAAAACATCTGCCAGACAAGATAATATACAGAGCAAAGCTATTCTTCAAAAACTATAGGAAAATAAAAATATACCACTCCCCCCAAAAAAACAAAGCTGAGGTCTAGCTTGCTAGGCCTGCATTATAAGAAACGTTAATTTTTTTAAACATTGAAACAAAACGATGCTAATTAACAACATGAAAATATATGTAAATAATACATTTCTATGGTAAAGATAAAAATAATTAAATTCAGAATACTCTAATAATATAATAGTGGTGTGAAAGCGACTTATATTTCTAGTATAAAGGCTAAAAGAAAACTGTTCAAAATAGTTATAACTACAATAATTTATTAAAGGATACATAATATTTAAAAATATAAATTTTGCCATCAAAACATAAAATGTGATGGGGATAGGAGCAAATGTGTAGAGTTTTTGTATGTCATAAGAGATAAGGTGTTATCAGCTTAACATAGCCTTTTATAACCATAAGATTTTTATGTAAGCCTCACTTGAGTTTGGAATATCTCATTGTAGGCCCTTCTTGATTTTAGAGTCTAAATTGAAAAATCAGACTTGAGCCTCATTGGTTTACCTCTTAAGGTGACCCAAATGTTTCTCGCTTAGTAGATTTTATTTTTTTATTTTCTATGTTAAATATGTTGATTATGATGTGTCTTGGAGAACTTCTCATTTGATTAGGTCTATTTGGGGTCCTGTATGCATCCTGCATATCGATGTCTGTACTATTTCTGATACAGGAAAATCTTCTGTAATTATCTCATTGAAAATGTTCTTAATACCTTTAACTTGTATCTCCAGGTTCTCTTCTATCCCAGTGGTTCTCAGGTTTGGTCCCAGAGTTCTTATATATTTTGATCCTGTTCTATCCTTTTCTCCTTTATTGCATTCTGTATACTCAAGTTTATATACCCTGTTCCAAGGCCTAAAGTTCTACCTTCAAGGGCTAAAGTTCTATTTTGTACACAAACTAATATGTTAGTGATGTTTTCAAATCAATGTTTGTTCCTTCTCAGGTTTTTTAATTTGTTCTAATTAGTTACATGATCATAGAATGCACTTTGATACATCATACATAAATGGAGTATAATTCCTCATCCTTCTAGTTGTACACAACATAGAATCACACTGGTCATGTAGTCATATAGGTACATAGGGTAATAATCTCTGATTCATTTTACTTTCATTCTTACCCCCATAACTTTTCCCCTCTCTTCACTTTCCTCTACCTAATCTTCCTTATTCTTCCCTAGCAACCCCCCATTGTGAATTAGCATCTGCATATCAGAGAGAACATTCAGCCTTTGTTTTATGGGGATTGGTTTATTTTATTTAGCATGATATTCTCCAGCTCTATCCATTTTCCAGCAACTGCCATAAATTCACTCTTCTTTAAGGCTGAGTAATATTCCATTGTGTATATATACCACATTTTCTTTATCCCTTCATCTGTTAAAGGGCACCTAGGTTGGTTCCATAGTTTAGCTATTGTGACTTGAGCTGCTGTAAACATTGATGTGGTTGCATCACTGTAATGCTGATTTTCATTGCTTTGGTTATAACCTGAGGAGTGGGATGACTGAGTCAAATGGTGGTTCCAGTCCAAGATTTCTAAGGAATCTCCATACTGCTTTCCAGAGTGGTTGTACCAATTTGCAGTCCCACCAGTGATGTATGATTGTAACTTTTCCCCACATCCTTGCCAATAATTATTGTTGTTTGTATTCTTGAAGAGAAATGTTCAAGAGCAGTTTTGATTTGCATTTCTCTACTTGCTATAGATATTGAACATTTTTTAAATATATTTGTTGATTGATTGTACTTCTGTGAATCGTTTGTTCAGTTCCTTACTCCTCAAAGTATTCCATGAAATAAAAAAGGAGGGAACCCTTCCTACATCAAGTGAATTTTTCATTTGATGGATCGTGTCTTTCATTTCTAGGAGTTCTGATTGGTTTATTTTCAATGTTTCTGCTTTACTGAAGTGGTCTTTTATCTCCTATATGTGGCCTCTTAATTCCTTCTTTCAGTTCCCTGAACATTTAAATGATCAGTTTTTATAATCTGATTTCATTTTCCTAGGATTTCATTCACTTCAATATCAGTGGGATCCTTTGGGGCTTGTAAAGTTTGGGGGAAGAATTGATTGCCTGTTTTCTCAAGTGTTCAGAGGTCTTGGACTTGCCCATCAATTCAGATGGATTCTCCTTTTTCTTTTTTATACATGTCCTTTTGTGTGCAACTATCTTATTTGGTCTGAAGCTTTTCTCTCTCTCTCTTTCTCTCTCTCTCTCTCTCTCTCTCTTTTTATATATATATTAGTAGATGTCAAGGGCTGGAACCTAGGTTCCTCTCTATTCCTTTTTAGGTTCTGGCTATTGGCTTGAGGTTTTTGTCTCTTCATTCTTTGAGTTGGAGTAATGTTATGTCTCTACAGGGACTAGATTGTGTATTGGGTGAGATTCAGTGTTGCTTGGTAGAGACTTAAGTATTTGTCAGCAGCAGAATCTCTACTCTGTGATCTTAAAATATCCTAATCTCTTTCCAGTCCCTCTTAAGAGGAGAGGAACCAGGAATGGCTCTAATGCCAGCAACAGATTATATAGCCTCAAGATAAATGTCTAGAGTCTACTTTGACATCCATAACCCTAATTGCCACCTATTTTTGAATGGTGGGGTCAGCATTTAACAATAATAGTACCAAAAATTAAAAAAAAGTGAAGTAGACTCAGCATTTGACAACATAGTGTCTGCTATGTTGTCCACTGTACTAATAATCACAATAACTTGAATGGAGTAAAACAATCTATACAATTTATATTATTTAGTGGGGTAAGTAAGATGAAATAGCGTAAGTAGTCAAGAGAAAGTTTGAAATATTTGAAAATGTGATCAGAGAGGCAAGAGATAAGAAGCGGGTGTCAGCCGTAAAGAAGAAGAAATAAAAAAATTAACTGAAAGTAATGAAAAAAATAAAGAGAATAGGAGGGATAGGAAATTCTGGCTATTACTGGGTAAAGAGAGTGAAAAGGGGGAGATAGGAGGGCTCAGAACCCAAGGATGAATAAACCTGCAAATGTAAGATGGAAACATCTGAAAACCTTGTATAATTGTACCCACCTAAGTCTTATCTAGGCTAAATAATGAACACATGAAGGAGATGGCTATCTATGTATAAGAAAAATAGATGAATATATACATATGTAATCAAGCCTATTTGCACAATGAGAGAATATACAACCATATACACACTCGCAAACACACAACAATCATGAATGAGATGGACATTATTTTATATACATGTATGATTACAGTACTGGTGTGACTTTGCACCATGTACAGCCAGAAGAGGGAGAAGTTGTGCTCCATTTGTGTACAATGTGTCAAAATGCATTCTACTGTCATGTATAACTAATTAGAAAAAAAACTTTTAAAAATATTCAAAAAGATAAAAAGAAAAAGAAAAAGGAAGAATGATAGAATGTGATAGAATGATGTTTGAAAAAATTGAAAAGAATTTAAAATTTAAAAAGAGTAAAAAATGAGAATATGGAAAGGAAAAAGAAATATGGAAAAAAGAAAAGAAAAAGAGGAAAAGTATCTTAATGCAAGAGGGCTTGTTTCTACTGCAGCAGTCAAATCTATTGGCCAGGGGTAAAGTTTCAGTCTTTATTTTTAGCCCCATATTTTTGGTCACTGTCCTTGTGTTCCTCACCTAGCTGCCAGCTTGTTGTAGTGGTGCTCAGCCTCCAATCCCCCAGTATTCCAGTGCCGATAACAAAGTAACCCTGTAGTTGGGGTCACACAGAGTTCTAAATTGGCATTTTCAGATATTGATATTTGGACTTCAGTGGGTTTTGGCACTCTCTTGGTGGCTATTCAAGATTTAGTCCACTCCCCCTATTACTGTGGAGCTTCCTATCTCTGCTGGTCTTCTGGAAAAAAATCACTTTTAGGGCATAGGGACTAAAACCTCCACCTTCACCACTATGGATATGAATTACCAGGTTTCTGCCCTCGAGTGCAGATGCACTTGTGTGGCTACAGTGAGCATCTTCACAATAGCTTTTATGGGGTGCCAGCTATTATGAGATTTTTCTACTTTGGGATCCAAAGGAAGAAGGGTCTAGGTAAAATGTTCTTTGTCCCCATGCCCATTCAGTCTCTGGTTCAGGCAACCTCTGGGAATTTTTTTTTTCCTTCTGGTAACTTCCTTTAAGAGTTCCCAGTTCCCTGTCCCCGTCCACAGCTGCATAAGCTGTGCTGGGACCACTATCAGTCCCCTAGGAACATTTTCTTCACCAACCAGCAGGTTCCACTCCTGCAGAGGGATTTCTGCCCATGTTGGCAGAGGGCTCGCCAGCCCCGCTGACCGCTTTCAAGTACCCTGGACCACTTTGGATTTGTTTTCACTGACACACTTACCCTACCAACTCTGTGTCCATTACAATCAGACTTCCTCTGTAAACCTCAGGTTTCCCCAAGTCATTTGTCTTTGTTAGTTTCTTTTTCCTCAGCCGTGTCTTCTGTCTGTCCTCTTTGCTCTGCTCTGCTGGCAGCAGTAGCTGGCGCAGGTCTAAGGGATTCTTTCTTATGCTTAAATTATCAACTTTCTGTAGCTCTATGAATTTTTTTTTACAGTTCGGTATTATGTTTCATGGAGGTTCCTTTATTACTCACCTAGTTGAGGAGAAGTTTTCCTGCTTTATGAATCTGGAGCTGAGGACCGGGGAGGCTTGCTTCCTCTACTCCGCCATCTTGTCCCATCTTCTGCGATTAACAGCTTAAATAAAGTACTTAGGAATGAATTTATCCAAGTAATAATACTCAGTACATTGAAAACTATAAAACACTGCTGAAAAAATAGAAATGCAAAACAAATAAAAAGATATCCCACGGACTTGAAATCAGATAATTAGCATTGTTATAAATGTCTGTACTATACAAAGCTGATATGTAGATTAAATAGGATCCCAGTCAAAATACCAATGACATTTTACACTGAAAATTTTTAAAAAATAATAATCCTTTAAAAATGTGATATAAGCCAGGCTTGGTGGCACACACCTACAATCCCACTGGCTCAGGAGGCTGAGGCAGGAGAATCAAGTTCAAAGCCAGCCTCATCAACTTAGCAAGGCCCTAAACAACTTAGGGAGAAACTGGTCCAAAATAAAGAATCAAAAAGAGCTGGGTATGTGGCTCAAAGTTTAAGTGCCCCTGAGTTCAAGCCCTGGGGATTGGGGGGAGTCATATAAATACATAAAGGGATACTATGTAGTTTTCTAAAAAAAGGAAAGAAAAGGAAATCTTGTCATTTGTGACAACAGGAATGAACTTGGAGGACATTATCCTAAGTAAAATAAGGTAGACCCAGAAAGACAAATACTACATGAGCTCACTTATATATGATATCTGAAAAAGTCAAATTCATAGAAAGAAAGAGAAAAATGGTTTCAGCAAATGGTGAGGACAGGAGACAGAATTGGGAAGATGTTAGTCAAAGATGCAAAATTTCAATTCCATGGAGGAATAAGTTCAGGAGATCTGTAAAACATGGTATGTACAATAATAACAATTTTTTGTACCTTTGAAATTTGCTAAGAGAGAAAATTTAAATGTTCTCGCCACCTCAAAAAGGAAAAGTATGTTAAGTTATGGATATATTAATTAGCTTGGCTACCCATTCCAAGATGTATACATATACCAGAACATCATGTTGTACAACATAAAAACATAACAGTTGAATTTGTCAATTTAGATTATTTTTTACAATTTCAATGGCATTTTTCACAGAAATAGAAAAAAAAATCTTAGAATTTATATGAAACCACAAAAGACCCTAAATAGTTAATGCAATTTTGATCAAGAATAACAAAGCTGTTTACTTCATACTTCCTTATTATAAATCACATTATAAAATTATTGTAACCAGAACAGAATAATATAGAGATAAAATCAGACACACAGACTGAACAAAAATAAAACTCAGAAATAAATTCATGCATACACTATCACATAATCCTTGACAAAGACACCAACAATATACAATGGGTAAAGGTATACTCTTCAACATATGTTGTTGGGAAAAGTAACATATCTACAAGTTGAGAAAAAAAGAAGCAGCACTTGTATCCTTATCATACACCATACCAAAAAATCAACTCAACATGGATTAAGACTTAACCGTAAGTCCTGAAACCATAGAACTCCTGGGGGTAGGGGCATTGGACAAAAGCTTCATGAAATTAGCTTTCACAGTGAATTCTTGGATATTACATGGAAAAGATAGGTCACAAAAACAAAAGTCAACAAGTGGGAGTTTGTTTAAACTAAAAAATGTCTGCAAAGCAAACAAACAACAAAGGGAAAAGGCAGCCACAAAATCAGAGAAAATATGTGCAAACCATATATCTGATAAGGGATTAACATCCAAAATACATGACAACTCATACAACTCAACAACAGCAAAAATATAGACCCAATGGAACAATGGGCAAAGGACCTAAATGGACATGTTCCAAAGAAAGCAGACAAATGGCCAATAGGTATATTAAAAAGTGCTCATCATCCCCAATAATCAGGTAAATGTAAACCAAAACCACAATGAGAGATCACCTCACAACTGCTAGAATGGTTATTATAAAAAAAAAAAAATTCAACTATCAGATGCTCATTAATACCATTCTTGGGCACATGTACAAAGGAAATTAAATCACTGTCTCAAAGACATATCTGTGCTTTCATATTAATTGCAGCATTATTCATAATAGCCAAAATGTGGAAACAATCTGAGTGTCTGAACAAAATGGATAAAAAGTGTGATATATATGTGTGTGTGTGTGTGTGTGTGTATTTACACACATACACTTGAATGAAACACCCTTCAGCCTTATTAAAAAAGATACTGTCATCTTTGACAACATGGATGACCTGGAGAACACTATGTGAAATAAACTGTATGTAGAGGAACATTGTATTACATTACTTGCATGTGGAATCTAAGAAAGTAGAACTTAGAAACAGTAGAAAGTGAGTTTAGGGGGTAAGCGGGTAGAGGAAATGGGAGGACAGTTCATCAGAGGACAGAAAGTTTCAGTTATACAGGAAGAATAAGTTCTGGAGTTCTAATGGACAGCATGGTGACTAGAGTTAATACTATGGTATACTTGAAATTTACCTAGATCTCAAGTAGTCTTGCCACTAAAAAAAAAAAAAAAAAAAAAAAAAAAAAAAAAAAAAAAAAAAAAAAAATAGACATGTAGACCAATGGTATAGGTTAGAAGACACAGAGACAAGCCTACTTAAATACAGTTATCTTATACTAGACAAAGGAGCCAAACACATACACTGGAGAAAAGATAGAATCTTCAACAAATGGTGCTGGGAAAACTGGAAATCCAAATCCATATGCAGCAAAATTAAACTAAATCCACAACTCTCACCGTGCACAAGACTTAACTCAAAGTGGATCAAAGACCTGGGAATCAGACCACAGACCCAATGCCTAATAGAAGAAAAAATAGGCCCAAATCTTCATCATGTCAGATTAGGACCTGACTTCATTAACAAGACTCCTATAGCACAAGAAGTAAAATCAAGAATCAATAACTGGGATGGATTCCAACTAAAAAGCTTCTTCTCAGCAAAAGAAACAATCAATGAAGTGAACAGAGAGCCAACATTCCTGGGAACAAATCTTTGCCACACACACATCCGATAGAGCACTCATCTCCAGGATATATAAAGAACTCAAAAGACTTAACACCAAAAAAACTAACAACCCAATCAATAAATGGGCCAAGGAATTGAACAGAAACTTCACAGAAGAAAATATACAATCAATCAACAGACATATGAAAAACTGTTCAACATCTCTCTGGCAATTAGAGAAATGCAAATCAAAACTACCCTAAGATTTCATCTCATGCCAGTCAGAATGGCAGTTATCAAGAACACAAACAACAATGAGCGTTGGCGAGGTTGTGGGGGAAAAGGCATGCTCATACTTTGCTGGTGGGACTGCAAATTGGTACAACCAATCTGGAAAGCAGTATGGAGATTCCTTAGAATGGAATTCCTTGGAATGGAATCACCATTCAACCCAGCTATCCCACTCCTTGGTCTATACTCAGAAGACCTAAAAACCGCATACTACAGTGACGCAGCCACTTCAATGTTTATAGCAGCTCCATTCACAATAGCTAAATTGTGGAACCAACCTAGATGCCCTTCAATAGAAGAATGGATAAAGAAACTGGTAAATCCAGGAGCGGTGGTGTACGCCTGTAATCCCAGCACTTTGGGAGGCTGAGACAGGAGAATCGAGAGTTCAAAGCCAGTCTCAGCAAAGGTGAGGCATTAAGCAACTCAGTGAGACCCTGTCTCTAAATAAAACACAAAATAGGGCTGGGGATGTGACTCAGTGGTCAAGTCTCTGGTACAAAAAGAAAAAAAGAAAGAAACTGTGGTATATACACAATGGAATACTACTCAGCAATAAAAGAGAATAAAATTATGGTATTTGCAGGTAAATGGATGGAGTTGGAGAATATTATGCTAAGTGAAGTAAGCTAATCTCAAAAAACCAAATGCCGAATGTTCTCTCTGATAAGTGGATGCTGATCCATAATGTGGGGGAGGACACAGGAAGAATGGAGGAACTTTGGTCACAGGGGAGGGAGCTGTGAAGGGACATGGGGACAGTAAAGGTAGTGGAATATGATGGACATCATAGCCCTAGCTTTATGTGTGCATGCATGTATGTTGTAATTCTACATCACATATAACCAGAGAAAAGAAAAGTTGTGCTCCATCTGTGTACAATGAATAAAAATGCATTTTGCTATCATGTATACCTAAGTAGAATAAATAAATAAATAAATAAGTAAATCATACATTGTTAAAAAAATGACATCAGTCAGCTCAATGAAGGATATAAAACTATCTGAGTACTATAAAGCCAAAAAAAAAAAGGTAGCTACTTGAGATATTGGATGTGTTTATTAGATTGATTGTGATAATCATTTAACAAAGTATATGTATAAAAGTATCAAAATTAAAAATATGCAATTTTTATTTTTAATTTTACTTCAATGAAAGTGGAAAAAAGAGGAAAATAATTAGATTAAATTAGAAAAAGGAAAGAATCTGAGAATAGGTATGGTTTACAAGATGTTATAAATAGGGCAGAGCCTCAATTTGCAGGCAATTGGAAGTTTAGGATCAATGGAGAAAATGTGAGTTAAGGAAAAGAGGAGAGAAAATACAGAAAGGTTTTGAAGAAAATAACCATCAGAGTAATTGGTGTAGTAAAATATTAAACTAAAAGGGAATTTATAACCAAGACCTGGGAGGCAAAAGGAGAAGCTCATAAATAATCCACTAACTGAGATATTACTGGAAGATTTTTATCAGAAGAAGAAGGCAAATGAAGCTATAATTTAAAATATAAACTGATCATCACATATAGCATGGATCAAAGTAGAGGAAGAAATCAATCCTGTAGGGGCAAGAGAGATCAACCAGGACAGTGAGGTACTTAGCAAAGGTGTACAGGTCAAATGTACACGACTTTTGAAACTGGTTTAAATGTTCAAAGGAGAGTGTGGAATCAAAGATGATCTCCAGGTTTTGATCTTAATTCACTAAAATAATTCTAGTGGCAAAAAGAAGAAAAAATATGTGAAGTGAAAATAACAAGTTTGGTTTTTGATATGTTGATATCAACAGCTTTCAAAACAAATGGTAGAAAGTCAGACAGACAGGTTTAAGATTTAGAAAGGTCTGGACCAGCCATACAGGTATGGGAATTATATTCATAGAAGCAAACCATGGAAGTCGTAAAAATGGATGAAATCCTTATGAGATACAGAATGCGGAATCATAAACACAAATGGACTAATATTAGAACCTGGCCCAGGTCTATGTTCAAGGCATGGGCAGAAAATAAGCAGCAAGTGGGAGAAACAAGGAATGTCCCAAGAGCAGTAGGAAAAACAAAATGATGCAGAGATTCTCATGTATATGGGATTCAGTATTGACAACCTATTGATAGCAACTCTAATTTTAAGAAAAAAAGTTTTAGATTAACTCGTAGAAAATGTTATAAGAATTCATCAAGATCAGACTTATTAAACGCCACATCCACATATTTGAGAAGTACTATATATCTATTTCCCTACGTCTTGCATATATCTGGGTTTTTTTTCCCTTTTTCCACCTTTTTTTATTGGTGCATTGTACTTGTATATAATGATGGGATTTGTTATGTATTTATATATGCGCACAATATAACAATATAATTTGGTCACTGTCACTCACCAGCACTTTCCCTTCCTTCCCCACTTCTCATCCCTTGGTCCCTTTCCTCTATTGATCTTCCTTTGATTTTTAAAAGATCCACCACCACCTTTTTTTGTTTCTTGTATTCTCTCTAGCTTCCACATGTGAAAGAAAACATACAACCCTTGACCTGAGTTTTACTTAAATTGCTTAACATGAAGATCTCTAGTTCCATCCATTTTTTTCTGAAAATAGCATAATTTTATTTTTTATGGCCAAACAAAATTCCATTGTGTATATATACCATATTTTCCTTATGCATTCATCCATTGTGAGACACCTGGGCTGGTTTCATAGTTTTGCTACTGTAAATTGTGCTGCTGTAAACATGGGTATGAATGTATCACTAGAGTAAGATGACTTGAATTCCTCAGGATAAATATTAGGGAGTGGTATAGCTGAATCATATAGTGGTTCCATGCCTAGTCTTTTGAGGAACCTCCTTACTGATTTCCAGAGTGGTTATACTAATTTACAATTCCACCAAAAGTGTAAATGAGTTCCTTTTTCTCCACATCCTCTCCAGTGTTTATATTCTTTGTATTCTTGATGAATGACAGTCTGACTGGTGTAAGATGAATTCTCAGTGTAGTTTTGATTTGCATTTCCCTAATTGCTAATGATTTTGAACATTTTTTCATGTATTTGTTGGCCATTTGTATTCTTCTTTTGAGATGTGTCTGTTTAGTTCATTTGCCTATTTATTATTTGGGTTATTTTATTTTGGGGGATTAAGTTTTTTGAGTTCTTTGTAAATCCTGGAGATTAGTGCTCTGTCAGAAGAGTGACTAATGAAGATTTTCTCCCATTCTATAAGTTCTCTCCTCACATTCCTGATTGTTTCTTTTTCTGTGCAGAAGTGATTTAATTTGATGCTGTCCTATTAATTAACTCTTGGCATTATTTCCTGAGCTTTAGGGGTTCCATTGAGAAAGTCTTTGCCTGTGCCTAAAAGCCAGAGCTTTGATCTATATTTTCTTCTAGAAGTTGTATAGTATGTGGTCTAATTCCAAGGTCTTTGATCCATTTTGAGTTGATTTTTGTGCAGGGAGAGATGTAAGAGTCTATTTTCTTTCTTCTGTATATGGATAATCAGTTGTTCCAGCCCATTTGTTAAAAAGTCTGTCTTTTTATGTGCCAATGTATGTTTTTGGCACCTTTGTCAGGGATCAGATCATTGTAGATGTGGGGGTTTGTCTCTGTGTATTCTATTTTGTACCATTGGTCTATGTATCTGATTTATGCAATTTTTGTTACTCTGGCTCTGTAGTATATATTGAAGTAGCGCATTGTGATGCCTCTAGAATTGGTTTTTGGCTTTAAATTGCTTTGGCTGTTCTAGGTCTGTTTTTCTAGTTCTGTGAAAAATGTCAATGGTATTTTGATGGGAATTGCATTGAATCTGTATATTGCTTTTGGGGGCCATTTTAACAATAGAAATTTGTCCATGTTCATTGGAAGTCTTTCTGTCTTCTGAGATCTTCAATTTCATTCTTCAGTGTTCTATAGTTTTCATTGTAGAGGTCTTTCAACTCCTTGGTTAGATTTACTTTTTCCTAGGTTTTCTTTTGATGAAGTGCTGTTGTTGTTGTTTGAGGCTATTGTGGATAAAATTGTTTTCCTGACTTCTTTCCAGCAGATTCATTGTTGGTATAGAGAAAAGGTATTGATTTTTGTATATTGATTTTATAATCTGCTAATTTGCCAAATTCATTGATTAGCTCTAGCAGTCTTTTGGTGGAGTTCTTCGGATCTTCTAGAATAGGATCATATCAGCTGCAATAGTGATAATTTGACTTCTTCTTTTCCTATTTTTATCCCTTTTATTTCCTCCTCTTGCCTAATTGCTCTAGCTAGAATTTCTAACACTATATTAAATAAGAGTGGTGAGAATAAACATCTTTATCTTGTCCCAGATGTTAAAGAAATTCTTTCAGTTTTTCCCCATTTACTATGAGGTTGACTTTGGATTTTTCATATATAGCCTTATGATATTGAGTAGATTCCTTCTATCCCTAGTTTCTTCAGGGTTTTTATCATGAATAGGTGCTGCATTTTGTCAAAGGTCTTCTCTGTATCTTTTGAGATTTATTAAGTGATTTTTGTTCTTAATTCTGTGAATGTGATGAATTACATTTTACATATCATATTTCATTAATGTATACATTCATGCATATATTAAACCATTCTTGCACCTCTGGAATAAAACCAACTCGATCATGGTATATAATCTTCTTAATATGTTGTTGGACACAATTTGCTAATAATTTATTAAATATTTTGTATCTAAGCTCATCATGGATATTATTCCATAGTTTTCTTTCCTTGATGTATCCTTATCTGGTTTTGGTATGAGTATGATACTAGCTTCATATAATGAATTTGGAAGTGTTCCATACCTTTCTATTTAATAGAATAATTTGGAGACCATTGGCATTAGTTTTTCCTTAAAGATTTTGTAGAATTCATCTGAGAATCCATGTGGTCCTGGGCTTTTCTTTGTTCAAAGGCTTTTTATTACTGCTTATATCTCATTACAGTTTATTGGTTTGTTTAGGTTTTCTATGTTTTCTTGATTCAGTTTTGGCAGATTGTACTTGTCCAGAAATGTATCCATTTCTTCTAGGATTTCCAATTTATTGGCATATAAGTTTTCAAAATAGTCCCTAATGGTCTGATGGATTTCTGAGATGTCTGTGGTGATTTCTCCTTTTTCATGTTTAATTTTACTCTATTTAGTTTTTCTCTATATTTGGGCTTCACCACTTCTCTACTGAAAGAATATTAAGATAAGATTATTATCAGTATTTGCTACTCCTTTTCATTTGTCATTAATGATCTCCAGGAAAAATGACAGCAGAGAAAAGGCATGGTCTGGAGAGTGCCAGTGAATAACCTCAGGTGCTCATTTGATTTTTGTTTCTTCAGGCAAATTAGTGAATATAAATGATGTTTAACGCATCAAAAAGTTACAAAAGGAAATTTAGTTACTAAACTAAATAAGCAATAGGAAAACAAAAAATTAGCATGCATTTAAATTTTGTCCTTTTATCCTTTATCTACAAAACTTCTGCTGTAAGAAGGGGCTCTTATAGATTATATTTCAAACTCTGTCCTTCCCCACAAACTCAGAGGCATCTAAGGGAGCCTCAAAGAGACAGACACACAGTCTCCTAGACCACAAGATACTCATGTGCAAAAGCACAAAAGTTCTAGATGCAAATTTGATTTTAACACTCCATGCACCAATTACCTATATCTGCCTACAGTATTAGCCAATATTGGAGATAAAAGTTTTCTAACACAGTTACAAATATCAGCAAAGTCTTTTGGCTTTGATAAGAGGAAAAGATTTATAATTAGCAAAGAGAATTCTTGAAGTACCTTTCTGTAATAATTACCTCACCCTGGAGGACAATGTTATAGTGGCATTGTCTCTAAACTATGATTTAAACCCACTTAAGAATACGTACAAAGACTTGAGGAACTTCTAATTATTTACAATAGGCAAAAAGCAAGCATGCATAGCTGCCTGTGGAAACATGTAACATAAGACTAAACAATAAATTAGGATGCAAACCTGCAAATTCACAATTAAGAAAAGAACAAATTGCTCATTTTCCAGAAGTGGAGAAAAATACTTACACAAGTGTTGAAACTTTACATAATGAGTATCTATGAGAAACCAAAAGGAATAATAAAAATATAATTTAACTTTTTATTAAATTTTACAATTAATACTTGGAAACTTATTATGAAGTTTCACCAGTTCTATAAAATATTTACTTAAAAATGCTTTAGTTTAGTTTTAATATATGTGAGAAATAAAATTGTACCTGCTAATGTGGTACCATATAATGTTTTGATACATGAATACATTGTCTAAGGTTAAATCAGGTTAAATGTATCTCCTTGAACATTATTTCTTTGTGATGAATACATTCAATACATTTCTTCTAGCTTTCTGAAATATAGAATGCATTACTCTTATCTGTAGTCATTGTGCAATAGCACGCCTGCACTTCCTGCTCCTATCTAACTGTACCTGTATACCCAATGATCTCCCTTCTCATCACTCCCTGGCCTCTGGTAACCACCATAATTCTACTCTCAATTGCTATGAGTCCAGGTTTTGTAGATTCACATAAGTGAAATCACATGGCAGTTGTCCTCTGCTCCAGGCTTACTTCACTTAACAAAATGATCTACACTTCAATCCACCTTGTTGCAAAGCCTCTTACTTTGTTTATTGTCGTCATAGACATAACTGCTAATAGGTAAGTATAATGAAAGAACTCAACTTTAAAATTCAAATTACTTTAGCATGTAATTTGCAAGGGTGGTAAGTTAAACCATTAAAATATGCATAAATTTATTTTAAAGGGTGTCAACTCTGTAGGTAAACTAAGTCATAAGCAAAGACAAATAAATATTCTTTTCCAATTATGTTTATGAAGCAAACTAAAGACTTCTTTATCTGCTTATTAGGATCAACCCATACACCAAGGAAAAATCTGAAATCTCAGTGAGTTATATTTTTAAATGTTACTTTAAATCATTAACAAACTAATTAAGATGAGAGTTACTGGGCAAAAACATTATGAAAATGTAAGAATCTGTAGATATAAACTCAGACTTTTAAACCATAGTAACCCTGGGGGTATTTCTAATCTCAAATATAACTGAAAAACTACTGGTGACCATACTGAGCTGGGAGAACAAAGGTCTTGAGCTTACTGAAGGTGAAAAAGCTGGCAACCTGGTACAAATCTCCCTCCTTATTTGCTCTGACTTTTAATGCTGAAGCTGGAAATCTACAAACCTCATTTTTCCTTAGGTGGCTAGATTCTATTTTTGTTCCACCAATTGGGAAACCTTTAGAGAGCCTGCCTGAACAAATGGAGAAGAGAAGGGTTTTATTCCTTTCAGTTTGCTTGCTGCTCCTGTTAATGTAACCTAAGGAATCCAAGGAATAGCCCTTTACAGGAGCCTCAGCTATGGCCTGGACTTTTTTTTTTTTTTTTTTTTTTGTAGAAATTCCAGAACCAATTTCAGTTTGCACTTCAGAGTTACCAGCATTTTCCAGGCATCATCCCTTTCTTAGATGTCTCTCTCTTGTGTAAACAAGAAGAAATCTATACATATTTATATCTATTCTAGTGAACACTGCATAAAAGAAAAAGCTATCAAAACAACTTAATAGCTGCAAGAAGGAAAAATAAGTTATCTTCAGAAAAGTGATCATTAGAATGGGTGGTGGTTTACCAAGGACAACAACAAAATCTAGAAAATAGTGGTATATTTTCAATGTGCTGAAAAAATGTAACTCTCAACCGGGAACGCTAGATCCAGCAAAAAATATACTTCAAAAATAAAGGAAGTAAAAAGTAAACATGATAGATGTATTAAAATGCAACTTTTGAGAAAAATAAATAAAAATAAAAAAAATAAATTAAAAAAAATTAAAAAAAAATAAATAAAATAAATAAAAAAAAAAGTAAACATGATAGAGCAGCCCCTCGTTAAAGGAAATATTAATGAATGACCTTCAGCAGGGATACATTTATAGATGCAAGAAAATTTGACAAGAAGTATTGAATGTGTGCCTAAATAAGAAACTAATATAAATAGTGTAATAGTATTTCATAGTTTCCTTCACTATGCTGAAACCAAATCTCCACTTTACTTTCCTAGAAAAGAAAACAGTGAAAATGGAAATGCTGAGAAAATTCTTTTTTCCTCTTGGATGAGAAACACTATTATTCCATTTATCTGAGCAATTTATTTCACTTATTAAATGGTTTCACCTTTCATTCTCCTCCTCGTGTATTCTGTTTTATCAGTTCCTTAAGATACAAGATCTTAAACAAAAAGTCATTAGATTTGTCTGCATTCCACTTGAAAGAGTGATACAGTAAAGATGTACTATGTGGTGAAAACAAAAATGGATTTAGTTTAGATACCAACTAGTAATGGGCAGAGATTTAGCTTTGGCTTTGGTATTGGGCCAAATATACCAATTAAGACAAGGCCTAATGGCCAAATGTGTACTTATTTCTGATATCCTTGAACTGGGGCTTGGTCAATGGTTGATTTCATAAGTTACCATCACATGAAATCCGTTTAGCAATATGAGCAATAGCCTGTCCTTTGGACACTATGAATATTTAGAATGAATGAGTTTGCTACATAATTTTACAAGAATACTATGTTTCTTCTGAAAAATAAACATTTTTAAAAATTTAAATAAGACATGGCAGAATACCAAAGATCAGATAATATCATCATTCTAAAATTTATAGAATTATGTAGTACCAGTATACATGACATTAAGCAAAATAATCTTTAAAAAACAATTTCATTGTCATAAGTCAGGAAGATGTCATATTTAGGAATTTTTCAGATTTTTCAAGAATAAATTAAAGCCAAATACCAATTCTGCCTCTTCACAATTTTAAAAGAAGGACAAACTTCAACATCCATGACAAATTATGTTCCATCAAAATACAACAGAATTTAAATAAATTATATTACAAAATTATAAAACAAAAGTATATTGAATAATAAAACATACAAACTAAAGTGCTCTCATCTGATGACCTCATTTGAAATGCAATATCTATTCTATTATTACAAATATTGTCCTAGGAATGAACAGCTGCAGAGAATTTATTATTCCATACAACATTAAACTTTAAATATCTAATCACCACAATGTTGATAATAAAATAGCAATAGTCTTCAAGATTCTGACATAGTCAATAATTGTGTAAATAGTTTATGCCATGGTGAAGAAGTTTGCTTGGTTCACAGCTCTAGCTGCATTTCTTTTAAGATGAAATCCTTTAACACTTGGCAAAAACATGCATTCAGTGCTACTCAACTTCTGTTCCAAATCCTGTTTCACTATAAGCCAGTTTCCCTCATTTCACTACTGTCTCTCATTTTCTATATTGAAATTTGAGATTTAAATGTTCAAATCAGGTTATAGCTGTGAAATCAATTACTACAATGTTTGGCATAGAGTAGGTGCTTTATAAGTCTAATTTCCTTATTTATGTTGGTAGTTTTGGTTTTGTTTCTTAAAATATGTCTCCATATATTTTAGTTGATTTCTAATCTATTTCAGGAGATTATTTGTAAGTTCTATTTTATCCTATTGAATAAAACTTAGGAACAGAAGCTAATGAATAGGCTGGCCTAGGCTGTTACACTTACACATGTGCAAAAGTCTGTAATCAGATTCAAATACCTCTGAAACTTTCAAACAGTTCAATACATTGATTTCCAACTAGAAAAGTCACATAACATTTCTAATTTATTCAAATTAGAATCTCTCAAAAGTATTTTCTATTGGTAAACAAGTATTCTGAGTCTAGATATACAGAGTTGAATCTCAGAATTGACTAATGTACTTATTCCCTTTGTAAGCATAGCCAAAAACAATTCCAATTTCATATATTATCTGTTAAATATTTTTTAAAAGGGGAAAATGGGAATCAAGTAATGAACAAAAAACAAATTTCTTAGAAAAGGATATAAACTATATCTAGATTAATTTGCACAAAAAAGTAAAAGTATTCACTAGCCACTATGGCTATTTCAATTCCAATTCAATGAATTTCAAATTTGCTTCCTCTCTCATACTACATTTCAGTTGTTCAGAACCCTCATGTAGCTAATGGCTACTTTATTGGCAGTTTAAATACAGAACATTTTCATCAATGCAGAACATTCTATAGAGTCATACTGATATACATGATGGTAGAAGACTTTTATGGGTGATTTCTCCCCAAAAGAAATAAAATATGTTCATTTAAAGAGGAAATCAACTGTTTGTAAATACTCCAGCTTTAGGGATTTGGTGGTAAATATTCTGTTGATCTGATGATGTTTATGCAGGTGTGTTGGAAGCAAGGAACAGAAGGAATGATAAGAATAAGGATTAGCACTTTCATACTCAAATCATTCCTCACTGGTGTTAACTAATAAGATTGTACCCTGGAGTTGAACATGAATGGCAATACTCAGATTTGCCCACCATTACTACCACTACTACAGGGAAACTGCCTAATGCAAGTTACAGTCACTGGTGCTACACTTGTGCGGAGATATCCACCTAATAATAAAAATGGACGGATGGCCACCAGTTGTGTGCAGGACATGAGGAAAGTTCTGCTCTTCCATTACTGAGCTAGTAAACATTTAACAGCAGGCTCTCTGTGCCAAAAATAATAACATAAAATCCCTGATTTGCAGTGTTATGTTTTATTTCTCTGGTGTAAATTCTCCTAACATGACATGTGTCAAGTTACCAGCATGAAGTAACTAATGCCAAACTGAAAAGACAGGTGCACAACAGCTTTTGAGAACAATGCAAGCCAGTTCCAACTCACCATTGACTTCTGCTACCCAAGCATTTCATTTGTTTCTGCACGATGAAGTCCTTCAGACTCCATATAACAGAGAACTGAGATTTTTGAACAAATTTTCTTAGACTATCTTAAGACTAACTTAAGGGCTTCAATAAATTTAAACAAAAGAATTAAAAACTACTTAAATCATAATTGAAAAATCTCCAGGTTTGGTATCGAGCATCAAACCAAAAGAGAGAACTCCATCTTCTAAAGGCAAAATAGATATTCAAAGGCATCATAATCGTAGATGCATGAAGCTGAGGTGCACGTCACGGGAGTTCTAGAATCATGTCAATACTTATCACCTCAACGCCATCAACTTAGTAAGAAAAGAGGAAAGTCTCTGAAGATTTTTCCCTGAGCCTAATCCTACCACATGATCCTCCTCTCAGAACTTCAGTTGATCATATGGTCATGACTCCTCATCCTTAATTAGATACAGCTTTATTTTCTTTCTACCTAATAACATCCTTTTCTTTTCTTTCTTTCTTTCTTTTTTTCTTTTTCATTTTTTTTGGTACACCTATGAATAAATCTATTTTTTGAAAAATATGCTCATCAGAATTTCAGAAAATAGCTTTACAATCTTGGGAAAGACAATTTAATCTGCATCAAACTAATGCAAGGAAATAAAGAACAGAAAGGAGGACATAATCTATTTCTAGTGTTTTCATGTTTACACAGTACTCCTGGGTCTTTCAATAGAGACTCAAAGCTTGTTTTTCTGCTTCCAGAAAACAGAGCAGGAAACTATTATGTGTGATCTCCACCATATTTAAGCAAAGCATGAGTAAATATGGGCTCCAAAGATACGCAAAAGTTACAACAGCTACAAAAACAATTCATCCAATGAAAAATAATTATTTAATTAATGGATGTCAATTTATAATAAATTCAATAAACCAAGAATCTCAATAATCAAAATAAGTGCTTTGACACAGGAATATGAAAGCAAGAAAAAACTGAATCACAAAATGTAATGCCTATATATCTTAAATTGCACTTTTTATTATGCTTGTGTCTACTGTTCAGAAATGCTGAGCTACATTTGTATCTAAATTTCTAGATATGACCATAGAGGCCTGCATGCTGTAGTTTGTCTTAAATTGTGCTATTACTAGTCTCACACATGAAGATTAGTTAGTTGGAAAGACATCCCTCTGCTGGCCATTGTGACATTATATTCAGTAGATATGAAGTAAGTATTTATCAGCTGGGATATTTTTACTTGGGTTACACATAATAACAAAGTCACATATATCATCAGTATACCCCATAAGCTTCTTAAGACCTGGGACAGTGTTGGTTTATCCACAGCTGTATGTCCAATGACTAAAGATTTGATAAACAGTCATTAATTATTGGATGAAAGAGTAAATGTTAAAAATCACAAAATCTCTGCAGCTTGTCACTTGGGGATAGGGGATAAACAATTTTTTAAAATATTATTTTACTGAAATAAACACCTACTAGGTGGGATAGGACATACTATTTATTCTTAGCTAGGGTAGAATATACTTGACATTTGTATTCATCATGATGTTTCTCAAATTTGTGTGAGCATGAAGTACTCTTACTGACGCATGATATTCAAATTTACCCTGGAAATCGGCATGTTAAGTGCCTCTAGTGTTTATCATGATCTACTGAGTTGAGCAAATCGTACTTTATGATACTGGCTGACTGCTACCAAGCCAAGTGGAAGACCTGAAGGAAAAGGGAAAAGCCCAACCAGAAGTGCTGTTCATGCATGGAGGACCTGGTTCAATATTGACAACAGGGATGGTTTGACAGAAGAAAGCTGTGGCCCACAAGGAGCAGTGAGGAATTCTACATCACTACTGCTCTGGGCCCACTCGGCTCTTCCTGTATATGCTGTTATGCTGAAGTTTTAGACCTTATTCTCTAGTTTTACAAAATTTTCAACATTTCCTTCCCTAATGCTCCCATTGACGCTTATATCATCTGTGGTGGTTACTACGTTGCTTTTTATAGCCTAGGTGTTTATAAACAGTTAACAAGCAACCAATGATCAAAATTAGCTCAAGAGTCCAAGATCTCAGATATTTGCCACCTCAGAGCTGAAGCTTGAATCTACAAGGGTGACCATGATCTTTCACTTTCTGGAAGCTTTATTGGTTTCTGTTTACTATCGCTTGTACCATACCTTAGAATTTTATACAGCATCCTAACTGGAGTTATATCCAACCACAGAGCATCATATCTGTCCTCTTCTTTGCAACATCTCCTACAATTTATTTCACTGAAGATATATTACTTCCCTGATAACAATTTAAAGGTAAGATATTCTTATATTCTTATCACAATTTTTGTTTTGTTCATGATCACATTTGAAAATGAAAATACTGGAAAGTTTAGCTTATGGTGACATCCATTGGTCTTTCTATTTCAGGCCTGAGGTATACGTGCCTATGAGGATTCTAAAAGAGCAAGAGAATATTAGACTCTGCTCTCATGACCAAAGGCACTGTTTGATGAGCCACTATTAACATCCATCACTGCTTCAAGTTCCCTTAATCTATAGACGGGTCATACAACACTGAAAGCAAATTTATTGGAGGAAGTAAAAAACTATACAGTGAAAATGCACCAGTGTGATGCAGAGCACAGGCATTCCAAGAGAGGCAGTCTGAGAGTGAGGGGTAATTAAAAGAGGGAGGCAATTTGACCATGGTCTAATTTTGCCCCACTGATTTTTCTGTGAGTGGATTTCTACCTTATTATTTTCAGTGCCAGTAAGGTTACATACCTTTCATTTATTGAAATTATTTCAAATGAAATGAGAATATTTTACCTGTTTACTTGTTGACTGGTTAAATCAATTTTTCTTACTAAGAGGAAATTGCAAACTATAGCTGGCTGCATTTCATAATATAATCAGTTGTATGATCCTGCCTGAAAATTGAAGATGGAACCAAGGAATTTGCTCTGGTTCCCTGTCCACTGTAAGAGCTTTTACAAATCTGAGGCTGCTTTAGATTTGCATTTTAAAACTTAGAAGGAAAATGGTATCTATTTGAAGGGATAATTTAGGAGGAGTACAAAGGTAAATTAACCTGGGAAAGGTGATTTTTTTAAAGAGAAAGAAAATAAGATTCAAAAGTTTTCTATTTTACTTGATAACAAATAGACAACTAAAACATGATAATATTTAGTCATAAGCCAAAACCAATATTAAAACAATCTTGAAAGTCATGATCGTTATGCTTGTATCAAAGCAGCAAAGGTCACTGCTACTTACGAAGTGTTTACTTACATCTACAAAGGAATAAAAATCTTATTTTAAATATTTGAAAGGAATCACAGAACACCTTAAGGATACTTTAACTGGTTCAGTGTCAAATTCATGAAGAACTCTAAGGTTTTCAAATGTGCTTTATATGATAAGACTTAAAATTGTTAGTAGATGAGATTATTTCATTGTATTACTACCAAACTCCGTTATCCCCAAGCTAAGACAGAGAGCAAAGGGCTAGGTAAACAACACCGATGACACACTTCTGGTCTTTCTGAATGATGGCAAAATTCTCACTATGCTAGTTCAATTCTCACCTGTTAAATTATTTGAGGAATCAATGAGAACTTCCCAGTTCCCCAACACCACTGCCACATTGCAGAGGCATTAAACTGAAAATTTACCCTTGGGTAGAAAAAGTACATGACTCAAAAATATATGTGCATGTACACAAACGTGTTAGAGCTTATTTAGGAATCTAGAAATAAAATCAGAAGTCATTTTAGTGGGTTTTATTCTTTGATAAATTTACTAGAGTCCCACCAAAAATGTAGATGAAAAGAGGAAAACGGGAAAAGGTGAACTTTTACTTTGCTCAAGGTAAGGTCAGCAGAGGGTCAGATTTAGATGAGGTCTACTGCACATCTCCCTTTATCTTTTGATACTGTTGCTACTGTTACTTTCCTGTGCCTATAAAAGAGAGCTTAACATGTAATGAGAGGCATATACAAATTATTGATCAAAGGACTGCTGAGAGTTACTCCAAGTCATTAGTGAGAAATGTGGACAAAGGAGTAATACTCTATTGATCTTCTACCTGAAACTTGTATTTTAATGTACACCAAGCACGAAGAACATTATCTTTTCATGTAGTTTTGTAATAATAGGGTTTATTTATTTTTAAATAAAATTGACGTGGAAAATTTTAATTACGCACACACAGAGGTAAAGAGTTTGAAAAGGAAAACAACAACAGAGGCCTTAGAATTATTAAAATCTTAATCCTAGAGTCAGATGGAATTTGGGGTATTTGACATTTAGGTTTTTCTAAGAAGCATTTACAAAGATGCTTGAAACAGGAAGAAATAGCCAGGAGAATCTGAACAAGATGTATGAGGCATAGTCAAGCCTGGATACACTACCTTTTGTTCTGTGAAACTCTGAAGAGTTCAAGTACTACTGTCTTCAATTGCACCTAAAAGCACTGACCATGTTGCACTGAGCATGAGGTGACCCTCACTGTCTTAGGCTTTATTGTCATGAGACAGTCTCCCTAAGTGGATAGAAAGCCTGGAATCAGCAACTCTGTTTATAATGATAATCTTCTGAATTATTTAGAGAAGTAAAATAATTTATGATGGTGGTGTTTATGTCTGAATCCATCCCTAATCAATTCTTATTTACCTTTATCAAAATACTGCTCATGGAAACCAGCAGTAAACTCACCTTTCTCTGTCTCTTTTCCTTTCTCCTTTTTCTCTAATATTAATATGATACTTTTGGTTAAATTCATCTTTAGTATTTTCAATAATATGACTACATATTGTTCATTGGTGGCCCAAGGTTGTATTCCAAGATTATGTATCTTCCTTTCTATATAAATTTTTGTATTTCTCAGAGTATCTACCTCCTTATCTTTCCATGTCCTTATTTGTCTTCAAATCTTTTGTATCCTAACATCAAACTTCAAGAAACCTGACACCTCTATGTTCTTTTCTTCTGTCCTATTCTTATCTGGCCTGACTCCTTACTAAATCTGCAACTATAAAACTATGACCCCTTGTTTACAGAATCCCTTATCTTCCCTATTTTTCTTTATTTTGATAGAGCACATCTTCTAATGGTTACCTAAGAAGGAATATGAAGAACCTCAATTTAGAGAGTTCTGTATTAATGAAAGACCTTCATATTACCTTTACACTTGACAGATACTTATGCTGAATATAAAAATATGTGATAGAATCATTTCCCTTAGAATTCTTAAAGGATTATCTAATTGTCTTTTGCTTCTAATAAGTCTGATAGAATTCTGATGCCAAGTTCTTTCCATGTAATTTGTTATTTCTTTCTGAAATGTGTAAGTTCTCTATATTACTGGTATTATCTCTGGTATTTTCATATGCCTTCAACTAGGTTATGTTGCTGAATATCCAATGAGCCTTTCAGACTCCATAACTAACTATATCTTGCAGTCTGGAAAACTGTTTTGTTGTATTTTTATAATGCAACCATTTTTCTTAGAACATCACATGAGATGTTCAAACCACAGAATATAAATATTATACTTTTATTTTTACATCTTCAGGTCTTTAAATTCAGTTCTGATATTTGCAATTAGAAAAACACAAAGGGTAAACAAAAATATATTTTAAATTTTTACACAATGTTGGTGTGGGTATAGGGAGAAAGGTACATAAGAGGGTACATGTATCTTTGTGTTTATATCTCTTCACTGGTTTGACTTTTGAATGATTTCAAAATTGCAGTTAATAAATAAAGTATACATACCTTAAACATAAAATACCATAACAAATAATGCTTGGAAAACAACAAATACTATATAAATATCCATTATTTTATCAGTCGGGGTTTTCTCAGAGAAATAGAAAATCCACTGGCTCTTTCAAGAAAAAATGTATATAATTCAAATAAATAGTTTTATTAAAGCTATGGGCCTAAACCCTGGTTTTCAGTCAATCAAAGTATAGAAATCTCAAAACCATGACTCAAGTCAGCTACATCAAAGACAGTTTTCACAATAAAGAAGTAGTAAACTGAACTTAGAGGAAGATACTGGCATTTGGTAGGACTGTCTAAATGAATGCACTGAAAGACCTCTGGAGTTAAGCCCCATCTGCCTGGAGATACCCTGCCACATGTACAAGGCTCCTGGAGGTGTGCAGTGTTTCACCAAGAGTGCCACGAATGGAGGAAACACCACATAGCAACAACAAAAGACCTGTAAACAGAGGTAAAAGAGCCAAAGGAAAACAGGCGACCTAGGAAGCCAAATAACATTCCAAAGAGAAAATGTTAATATTAAAAACAATTGTAATCCTAAGAGTGTCAGGCTTCTTCAGCAACACATGTCCTTTCATGCCTCCTCTTGTCACACAGGACCTAGAAGCCTGAGGACCTTACTTCTCAGAAAACTTGATGCAAGATAGGAAGGAGGAACAGATGGTAGTGTTCACATTACATATGCAAACTTTTGTTGTTGTTGTTCTTTTAAATTTTTTAAAATTTTTTTATTTGTTTAAAACAGCAGAATGCATTTCAATTCACAGTACACATATGGAGCACAATTTTTCATTTTTCTGGTTGTACAAAAAGTACAGTCACACCATTCATGTCTTAAAATAAGCACACAGATAACCACAACCACCTCCCTTGTAGGTTCTGATACTTCCAATTCTACTTTCTGAGATTTCCTGGGTTACCCCCTACCATAGACGCTAAGTCTGACCTGTGCTCACTAAGTCACTCACCAACTCCACTTGACTGGTTCTGATACCCTGTAGTAAGGGGCTATTGATGTGCCCCCAGGTCACTGAAGATTCACTTTGGAATTTTTGTTTCTTTCCTGTCTTTTTAATGTTTGAGGGATGATACTAGAATGCAGAAATAAGTAGAAAATTCTTTATGCTGACATTTTGAAACCAGAAGCTTATGTAATACTTTTATAATGGTATCTAGAAACAAATTTAAGAAGCTTCCTCAAGCTCAATCCTCTCAGATTGAATCATATGATTCTGAAATATACACCAAAGGTGAAGTCAATTCCCTTTCTTTCTTTTTGGTATTTCAACTAAATATATTACTTGCTCAATGTGTTGCCAACATTATTTTCTGGACATACTTATTTATCAAAGGGAAATAGCTGACACTTGTTACATAAGAATATTTTTTATCTTGCTAATCCAGCTATTTTTGCTACCCTTTGTGACTTATTTTCCTATATGCAAACTAAAGACTTTAAACATCAGTGGCACATATTAGTTTGATTTTGTCATATATAACCCTCTATTATAAGCATAAAGTATTCATGATACAGAAAACACAAATTATTTAACAAAATAAAAATGTAAAATTAGAGTTATGAAAACAATGTGGAAGACAATGTGTAACTATGTTAACTTTCAATGATTGGCCACCTCATTAAGACCTGAGTCTTGGTGCACTGGCACAAGACCCTGGTTGATCACCCATGCAAGACCCACTTCTGCACAGGATCCCTGGCTCCAGTGCCCACACACCGCATAGGACCTCAGGTCACCCATCCACGCAGGACCCCTGGCTGCTGCTTTTGTGTGGACCTCCATCTACCAGTGTGCAACTCCCCTGTTCACCTACACCTGGGGACAACTGGACAGGATCTGGAGACAAACTTCTACTTCTGCACAGCACACTGCAGAGGTGCTTCTCCAAACACGATGCCCAGTGCCACCCACCGCCCAGCCCGGCCCTTCACCCTATCTCTAATAGCAGACTCCTTCATTATTGGACTCCTTCCTCAGTATTTTGGACCTGAGCGGGGAGATAGCAGTAAACAACAGACAACCCCACCTAGTGGATGAGAAGGGAAGCAATCGTTTTTATTTACTTTGAGGCTCTTTCTTTTTATTTTTTCCCTCTATTATCTCTCCTTTTTATCTTCTTTTCTTCCTTTCTTTTTCTTCTTTTCTCTCTCTCATTCTTTCCCCACCCTCACAAACCCAACATTTGTGAAACCAAGTATTTTTTATGCATTAGGCTACTGTGGACTGGGATATCTGATTAGTATACTACAGTTGTAATAGTTTCATATCTTCCATCTTTACATGTTTTATTTTTATTAATTTTTATGTTTCCTTGTTTGTTGTACTCTGTTTTCTTCCTACTTACTTGTCTTGTGCGTTTGCCATATGCACATCAGAAAGAGCACTAATCTCCAAGATATATCAAGAACTCAAAAAATTTAGCACCATAAAAACAACTCAATAAATAAATGGGCTAAAGAGCTGAATTGAAACTTCTCAGAAGAAGATGTACAGTTGATCAACAAATATATGAATAAATGTTCAACATGTCTATCAATTAGAGAAATGCAAATCAAATTAAGATTTAACCTCATGCCAGTCAGAATGGCAGTTATCAAGAACACAGGCAACAATAAGTGCTGGCGAGGATGTGGTGAAAAAGACACACTCAAACACTGCTGATGGGACTGCAAATTGGTGCAACCTTTCTGGAAAGCAGTATGGAGATTCCTTAAAAAACTTGGAATGGAACCGCCATTTGACCCAGCTATCCCACTCCTCGGCTTATACCCTAAAGACTTAGAAACAGCATACTACAGTATTACAGCCATTTCAATGTTTATAGCAGCACAGTTCACAATTGCTAAACTGTGGAAGCAACCTAGATGCCCTCCCTTCAATAGATGAATGGATAAAGAAACTGTGATGTATACACACAATGGAATATTACTCAGCAATAAAAGAGTATAATTGTGGCATTTGCAGGTAAATGGATCAATTGGAGAACATCATGCTAAGTGAAGTAAGCCAATCCCCAAACACTAAAGGCTAAATGTTCTCTCTGATTAGTGGATGCTGATACATAATGGGGGTGGGGGTGGGGAGCATGGGAGAAATGGAGGAACTTTGGATGTGGCAGGGTGAGGTGAGGGAGGGGAGGGAACATGGGGGTAGCAAAAATGGTGGAATGAGACGGACATCACTACCCTAGGTACATGTATGAAGTCATGAATAGTGTGACTCTATCTTGTTTACAACCAGAGAAATGGAAAATTGTGCTGCACATGTGTACTATGACTTGAAGTGTGTTCTTCTCTTAAAAAAAAATGACCTAGCAAGTATAGCAATGATGGCGGTGCAGATGGGCAGGACCAATTCTCAGGCTGCTGGTGGAAATATAAAATGGTACAATAACTTTGGAAAGCAGTTTGTCAGTTTCTTAAATAAAATATAAATATACAGCTAAAAAAAAAAGATCTGATTCTCCTGAGAATCTTGGCAAAAAGAGTCATTTACAGTAAGTAGATGGTTCTCATTTCTCTCAGTTGCAGAAGTTAATTTGTTCTTTACTTAAACAGAAGACTCCACTCTAGTTCTTTAGTAAATACTACTCACTCCTCGAAATGTAAAGGACTTTGTATTTTCTGCCATATAAAGTAACAGAGGAGCATGCTCCTCTCAGATTTCCTGCTTTGCCATATTCTTTTAACCAGCAGCAAGCACCATGATGTGGGCAGTTGGTTTTCAGTATGCCTCAGTCCAAACTTTGAGTACTTTCTTTTTCCTTCCATGTATGAATGCATTTACATAATGTGAACATTTGATGTTCCAATAATCATTAGGTTAGTGATACACTGTCATCATTTCTCTATGTACTTTCATATATCTCTTGTAATATTGTAACAAGCATTCTTTAACCATTATCTAAATGTAGTCTAGAACCTCAACAATAACTCTTCTCTTACTAGAGAGAACATAAAATGATCCCTTCCAACTCATGCTGTTGCTTCCCCTTCAGCCTGAATCCTGTATCTACCATTTCCTTGCTTTCCTTTATATGACTTATTGAAACATTTTCCTTATTATGATGCTACTGAGTCACTCATGTTATTACATGAAACTTTCACTCATTTTTACCACTGTGTAATATTTCCTTTTGCAAATATACCTCTTCACCACTTTTATACATTCATTCAATCAATATTCAGATTAATTAGTGTGTATTTTTAAAGCACTGTGAATTCAATGGTAAACAAAACAAACCTTTACTCAAATTTCAAATGTCATTCACATAACCAATGCTATCATGCCTCCCAATTTCTCTTGTTTTTATTGATAGAAACTTATCTGGTAAGTACTAACCTATTAGTATATCCACATACAATAGTCTAAAACAGGGCAATGTCAAAGGTGAACTTTCAGGTAGGCCACCAGGGTGATGAGAAGATTGAAAGCAGAGGACATGCATTCATTATCCCTCAGATATTAGGCCTTAGATGACATCTTGTGCCACAGTCTTTTTTTGAACTCATGGACCTGTCTAGAGTAAATTATATTCTTTATAATGAACACATAACTATAACTAAATTGTGATTGTGATTATGAGATACTGAGAAGCCTGTAAATCCTAAATAAACCCTTGAATCTGAAAAGGATTTTTAATTTAGCATCCTATTTACTGGGTAGAATATACCAATTTTTTATAATATAGGCACATTTCAATACTCATATGAAGTGAGAAATAAGAGGAATAGCATGTTCCTTTGAGGACAAATATATCTTTCCTTTCCTCAAACTATATGAGCATATTCCTCACCTTTATTTTGGATCAATCTACTAAAGAATTGTGCTTCCCTTAAAATATGACCACAGAGTATTTCACCAAGATGGCCCTTGTTTCTCTCCTCCTTTACTAGAATTGTCTTCACTCCTGATTTTATCTTGCTATATTTATGTTTTGGGTAATTCTCTGGTTCTCCTACACATTTGCACCTGGTGCCTTCTCTCCCACTCTTTCTTCCACAAACTGCTTCTACACTGCAACACCTACTCCACTGTGTTGGCAGCAATATTCATCCCTGCCCTTGAGATGATGAAATATGCTGGCTATTTCACACATATATTTAAAACATATCCATTTGAAACCTTTCGACTTTTTTCTCTTTCCCATCATTTATTTTCTATGCTGCTTTTACTTTCCTGGCATATTCTCAAGTCCTCCATCTGATGCTTTCCTCCAGATCCTTTTGATTTTCTCCATCATCCCATTTTTATTCTCTTACCTGTCCTAGTTCTCCTTTTCCTTTCCCTGAAAATCTATTTATTCCAGCTGGTGTTTTAAAACTGTATCACTAGTGTGTTCTCCATTTTACATTATTTTGCTATATGAATAATACAGTATTTAACAAAGGCTTAGTTTTAAAAAATGCACATACTGACAATGAGTACATTCTCCTGAAGGAGCACATGAAAATTTTAAAATCACTTGAGAAAACTCTCAAAGCCATACATTGAAGTATTATCATCTGTGAGATGGTGTTGAAATGATTCAAGGTGGGTCCTTTTACAAAAGTACTGCATATGTCTCATTAAGACGGAATTTCATTGAAATAAATAGCATATGCAGTAGCAATATTTTCTAATAAGAAAATAAAACACAAAAATACATCTTCACAACTTAATCTTTACTCTATGAATAAATTCACTCTGAGGTAACTGTAAATGACATATATGTCAATTGAAAGGTTAGAGCTATTTTCTACAGCAGTACATATTGATTTCAATGCACTTATTTTATCCAAGACCCACCCTTGCTTGGCTTCCAAGACCAGAAGATATCAGGCTCATTCAGGCTTATTTATGGTTTATGACCCTTAGACTAATGTTCGTAGCAGCTTTGTACAGAATCGCAAAAATCTGGAAACCACTCAGTTTTCCTCCAACAAGTGAATGGTTTAACAAACCGAGGTACACCAATACAATTGAATACTCCTCAGTGATCAAATGGAATAAGCTGTGGATATATACAGCAATTTGAATGTATCTCAAGGGAATTACGATGAGTGGAAAAAATAAGCCAATCTAAAGAGGCCACACATTTTATCACTCCATTTATGAGCATTCTTAAAAATGACAATGACTAATCTGTTCTCTATCTCTATAATTTTGCCAAGGGTTAGAGAAGAAGGGAGGGAGGGTGTTAGAACTAGATAACATGAAGAATTTTTGTGATGGAACTGTTGTATATCTTGATTATGGTGGTTTTGGTTACATAAATCTGCATGTGTAATAAAACTGCATAGAATTCAATACCTATGCATATGAGTGCACAAAAAATTTGTGAAATATAAGTAAGTTGGGTAGATTGCATCAATGTAATCTACCTGGTTGTAACATAGTGCTTTAATAATGCAAGATAATACCACTGGGGTGAACTGAATCAACCCTATTGGGATCTCTCATTGTTCCTACAACTGCATTTAAAGCTACAATCATCTCAAACTTAGAGTTTAAAAATCATGGTAAAAAGAAAAGAAAAAAGATTTTTAATACACTGAATTTTTATTGTAAGCGGTATAATACAAATATAGTAGCTACATTTATCTCATCTAAACATTCATTTATGATGCAAATTTTTGGCAAACAAGGAACAAATGGGAAATTTCCTAACCTAATATGAATTTTCTAATTTAAAAAATATGAATATATTTTATGATAAATCAGTACCACTCTCTTTGAAATGAGGGCCAAAATATGAATACTGACTAATCTAATTTTTTCTTACTAGCAAGAATTGTACAGGAACAGAAACATTTCTTTCTATTTAGATAAGGTTGAAAATATAGGCAAATCATGAGAAAACATAAAAAATTCAGTACGGTACAAAATCAGCTACAAAAATGTATAACATTCTTATAGTCAAGTAATTAACCGATAAAAACTATAATAGAAAATTCTATTCTCAATATCAACAAAAACTATGATAAACTTAAGAATGTGTAACAAAACACACAGAAGCCATTTCCTGGAAATAGCAAGGGATTATGGAAGGACAGAAAGAAACCTTGGAAAACTGGAGAAATACACGTAAAAGATGATACAGTTGTTTCAAATAAAACTACAAGTAAAAGTGAGATTTTTAAAAGTCTACAAATAGTTATTGATGGAATTTATAAGTTGATCCTAAAATTAGTAAAACAGCATAAAAGACAGAAAATAGCCAATATAATCCTTAAGTGGAGGAGCAATATGCAGGCAATTGTCTGCCAGATTTGAAGGTTTATGCTACAAGCTATGTTAATTAAAGAACATGGAACTGGTGTAGGCAGGAACAAACACGCTTCTGCAACACATGGGGGAACCTAGAAATAGACCCATGCATCAATAAAAACTCAGTGTGTGAAGAAGTGACAAAAGTTAGTATGTGGCACAGGTGGCATTACAAATCATGTGGAAAAGATGAATCCGTTTCAATACATTGTCACAGGACAGTTGGTTATCCATATGAAGATAAACAGTCCTAGATTTAATCCCATACAACAAAGTAAATTTCAGTGAATTAAAAAGCTAAATGTGTAAAGCAAAACTGCAATTTTTAGAAGAAATATACAAGCATACTTTTATGACCTTTGGGTAGAAAAATTTCTTGAAGCAAAATAAAAAGATTATAAATTCTACAGGGAAAAAAAGATCAATAATTTAACTACCTTAAAACTTAAATCTTATACCCTACAAACACATCACAAAAAAATTAAAGACAAATCATGGTCTGGGAAAAGATATTTGTCAGCATATAACTCAAATGATTAGTATTCAGAATTTATAAAGGACTCCTAAAATCAATGAGACAAAAGGAAAACAAGTTACTAGAAAATTTTTTTAAATGTTCAAGAAGAATCCATTCACATGAGAACTCAAAAGAGGAAAAATCTCACTTTTATGAGCAGAGATGTGCAATTTCATACATACACAGACAATAATTTTATTCACACACACAATGTATTAGACATTCACACAATGTCTAATACAAGTTCTGTTCATGGATTAGCAAAAGTCTGTCAGTTGAACAAAAAAAAGTTCTAGAGAAGCTTTGGAGAAATGGAAACCCTTTTAAAGTGCTTATCTGTTTATAAATTTGGACAAACATACCACAAAGCATTTTGATAGCAAATAGCAAAGTAAATGTGTATAAATGTATATACACTTCAACAACTCAATTCTACAAGCAAAGTAAATATGCACAAATGTGCATACCTTTCCAATAAAGCAATCTGGATATGTAATGCAGATCACTCTAGTACATTTGTACAAGGAAACTCATTATAAGAGTTTAATTCAATATTGTTTCATGATAACAAAATGTTTTCAAATATCCTTTAACAGAAGAATGGACAAATAAATTGTAGTATAGAGATGCTGATTACAGAAATTAAACCAAAATTACATGTTGATATGGATAAATGTCAATAACATAATTCCAAAAGCAAAAAGCAAACTGCCTAGCAATGCATTCATTAAATCTACAAGATAAAGCCATATAACTGTCTACCGATATATTTGTATTTATTATTGATGTACAACATAGATGGGATAATAAATAGAAAGACCAAGACAGCAGCTCCTGCTAAGAAGGAGTGGATCAGGGAAGTAAGCACAAAGAAACTTCAACATTAGCAGTAATGTTTTAGTGTCTGCAAAAATTCCAGGTGTGAGAAAAACATCTAAAGGCAAAATGAATTGGGTATATCAAATCACCAAATAAAGAGATCAGATAGGGAGGTAGAGTCCATATAAAAGGTCTTGGCATGAAACTCAAATAGGAAATGAAAGCAGAAAACATCTGCCAAGGTATGGAAAAATACCACAATCTCCTTGTACAGGATGCATGTGACATCTTCCCTCCTATTCAGAAGATTACTTTGCCCTCAGACTGACAGAGAGAAAATGGTAGAAGACCTTGCATTGAGCCATACAATATTGTCATTTTCCCAACTTTTTGAGACTTTCAAGGTCAGAGTATATTATGACACCAAGAAATGCCTAGAAAAATACTAGCAATCAGGAAATGGAACAGAAACAAACTGTTATTCACTTCATCACAACAACCTTGGTAAATAATAAAGTTAACTGGCCATCTGGTCACAGGAATTATCCAATGCAGTCTCAGAATATTTGAAGTCAAAAGATTTTTAAAGAATTTGGTGCGTAATTCACCAGTTCATTATCTTAGTCCTCTTTGAGACTGCATGAGGCAACATGCCTTCATGAACCACTCTGTCTCTTTTAGTATTGTCTTGAAGGCCTGAGTTATTCACAGAGTGTAGAAAGGCCCAGGAATTAGATTCAAACTCTTGTCTCCCTCTTCTCCAAATAATCTCTTCCTGCAGTGCACTTGGTGAAAGCTTCTCGAGAGAGAGATTAATGAGGTTGGGAGATGAGTTAAGTCATTTATTTTTCCATTCCATCAAGAAAGGTTTTAAGGTTACTGCTTTCAATAAGCAGCCAATTGATCATGTGACCACTAAGCATTCCTGATTCTCCTTCATTTTATATGAATTTATTCATGAAGGCAGAAAGCATCATAAAAAGTCTTGGATGAAGTTACATGAAATTCAATAGACCTGATCCCCTCCTTAAAAGCCTTCCTATGTATCTAACCCACATATGCATTCTGCAGAATAATCTATAGTGTGTAGGAAATGTTGGCATTCATGAAGCAATATTCTATTTTGTCTACACCAGGGCTGGCTTCAAAGCTGCAGTCTTGCAGAGACTGAACATACCAAGAAAATGTTAAGTGGAGATTACCTTTGCTCTTACAATGCCTCCAATTCTTTATCTAAACATCTTTCATTTTGTCTCAGTAAAATTGCTTTTGCTTTTTTTTTTTTCAGGAAATATTTCAGTGAAAGGTACAAGAATTCTGATACTTTCAGTACATTTTATACTTTGCTAAACATGGGAGTACTGTCATATATTCAACCACAAAATGTTACTGCTGAAAGGGTCAAATATTCCTGAATATCCAATCTGCCTTCCTGAAAAAGACTTCCTTTATATTTGTTCTTCCTCATATAATCTCTATTTCACAATCAGCCTGTGAAAATCCAACTTTTCCCTTAAACGCCTTTTTAAATCTGCCCTAAAAGTGTTTGTTTTTACTTGTAGAATCTTCTTCAAGATTTTTGATTGTTGACCTGTCAGTCCCTTACCTTCTGGTTTCATAGCAATGGGAAAAGCTGATCATCTGCCTGATACATGGGGGAAATTCCATTTAAAATAAGAACAATTCCTAATTATTCCCATGAGTGTGGATTCCCATTAATTATTTGAGGGGTGGAATGGATATTATCTAATATGCCATTTATTTCTGCAACTGTTTTGCCTAGCTAAAATTAATGTCTCTGGAGTTTGTCTGAATGCATCAAGTTGTATGTAGGTCTTGCATTGTTTTCTTAGCAGTGAGCACCTCCTTGTACAGACCCATGGCAAATATCAAGCTCTACCTAGAGTTGGCAAAGCCAAAAGTCCACTGTAGATTAAATAAGATAATTTTGCTACCCCAATTATTAAATAATATTCAATTTTCTCTTCCCAGTTTGAACCACAAACTCAGGAACAAATGTTCCTCCCCTTAAGTTCTCTAAACTGACCCAAAAGCAAAACAAATGAAGCTTATGGCCTGGAAGATAAGTGGAAGAATTTAGTACTGAGGTTCTTGAGAATAATTATACTAGGCAAATTGAATAGTAGACTGTTAGTATTTGAATTCTAGAGACAGAAGATGATAGGTATAAAGGCAAATCTCAGTTTATAGTTAATAAAAAATTCTAGTTTTCCTTCACCATATTTTAGGCATTTACTTTGCATTTTTGAAGATTTTAAATTTTACTTTGTATTGATCATGTGAATCGATTTGTTTATGTTGAGGCTGAATAATTATAAACAATTATTTACTGTATAGATTAGAAGCTAAATGGAACCCTGCCCTGTCCTAGGAGGAAGTCCTTCAGGCATCACTAGTGGATGGAAAAATGTCTATCATCCTTGTATAAATTTGGGAATTTATCTTACTGAAAGCAAGAGAATAACCAGGCCAACATTCTGTGGTGCTGGAGGTATAAGTTTGGGAATATTTAACATGAATTTAAATTTTTAGTTGTTAATAAATTCAAAGTAGTAATGATATATCATGATCTCCTATGAGAATAGATTGTTAAATATATTTTAGTTAGTTAAGATATTGGGGATTGAACCCAGGGGCACTCTGCCACTGAGCTATTTCCCCAGCTCTTTTATTTTTTTCTTTCTTTTTAGATAGGGTTTCACCAAGTTGCCTAGGCTGACCCAGATCTTGCAAACCTCCCCATTTGCTAGGATTATAGGCATGTACGACCATGCCTGCTCAAGAGTAGATTAATAATTATCTTAATTCACAATGAAAGAAAAGACATTTGCTATATAGGCTAATGGATACGCACGGAGTGTGTACAAAGTAACCACTAGCACACAGCTCTATACATATGCACATAATCAGGCAAAGATCGGAAAAGCCATGCCAAAGGTGTGACAATAAGAATTTGGAATAGCCAAATACCTAGTTCAATTTGAATTTGGATTCCTTGATATGCTATAAATTCTCTCCTCTCCTGATAAATCCAAGGAGTATAAATGAATCAAAAAAAAATTGCTCACTCAGACCAGTTCTCCCATACTACCAGTTCTCTTTCTGAAAGACAAAAGAGCAAGGCTCTGCCAGTCAAAAATTTATAACTTAAAAATCAGAAATATTTACAGCCTCCCTTATGCCTGACTTCCTGACAGGATCCTACCAATGTCCTTGTCTTGCCCTGGTTACTCTCCCTTTCATTAGTATCACAAAATTCATATTTTCTTCCTTTTGGACACACTGATATCTTTCCCAGATTCCCTTGTAACTAAGTATGGCCATGCGACTGAGTTCTTGCCAATTCAGACTATGATTAAAAGTGATACAACTGTCTGGCACATAAAATCTCTCACATGCTCCTCTAGGCTCTTTCTATATCCTCCAGTGGGATACTAATGATTTTAAGTCCTAAGAGGATGACAGAACCACAATATGGAATGACTCCCTGAATAACCATATGAAGAAGAGCCAACCCAACTTAACCACTCTCCCAGGACTACTAAGTGAGAAATAAATTAATTTCTAGTGTGTAAAGTCTCTGAATTTTTGAAATCTGCTAACATAACCATGCCTTCCTTAATTGATATGATTGGAGTTTTCAGTAGAGGATTCTTCGTGTAACTCAAAGGACTGTCTCTGGGTCAGCTCTGCTTCTTGTGCCTAGATTCTCATGTCTGCCTTTAAAAGGTGAATGTCTGCATTTGACAAAATATATAACAACCCTGAAGTTCAGTCTCAAAGTCAGCTAATGACTCATTTTTGGGGACTCCAAACACCCAAAACACTGAACCATTTAGACACATATTTAATGGAAAAGATATAGAATGGAAGCTTCCATATGGCAGGGCAAAATAATAGCAAATTTACCTAGGAAAATAAATCCTACTGAGGAGGAAATGAGACTACATTAAATAGTTTACATGAGCACAGAGATTCAATGTGGGTTTCTAAATTAATTTATCTCACTAATATTTACGTTGAGGTTACAGTAATTTTATCATTGCCATATATACTTTAATCACAAGATTAGCAGTCTTTCTTCACTCCCATTGAAAGTCTAAAGGGAGGGTAATCTCTAATCTCCATCTGCAAAGATTCCACATTCACTCATTGGATAGTTGGAAATATATACAAAGAACTCAAAGACCCTAACAAGAGAATTCTTTTCCAAAAATAGTATCCAAAGACTTAGGTGTGGTCTCACTGGCATTCTCTGATAAGTCTCTTATTCTGCTATTTTCAGGTTCTCACAAAACTTACATCTGGTGAAGTTTTATGTCCAAGCTCAAGGGGAGAATGAGCACCCTAAGGCTCTATACTTTCACATATTTTACCTGCAGGTCACCCCAACCCCATCCTTCCTTTCTCCAAGAACAGAATTCTTCTCATCAGCATCCTCAAATTGCTACACTTCCTGAATTCTTTATAGAGTACCTTGCTTTCTTAATAGATAACATAGGTAAAAGTGTTATAGACTCAAAACCACACTATGCCTCTCTCTAATTCATATATTTGTCCTCTTAGAAGATAAATTCATACCTTCTACTCATCACATCTTTTACACCTCATTTCAATGGTCACTCTTAAGGACCTTTATTCCTATTATGAGAACACAGAAGGGACATGGAGAGAATGCCAACAGTCTTTCACAGCCATATTCAGCAACCAATCTGTACCTGTCTATGTAGACCCTGCTTCCTCCCTTTTATTCAGGATTAACTAATTTAAACACACATTTTCCCTTAAAAAATTGGAGTCATGTTTTGGAAAATAAGCTTTAGAAAATAACAAAATTGTAATGTGAATTACTTAAAAAATGTATATATAAGATCCCACTCCCTCTTAGATAATCAGGGAATTGTTTCAGTAAACAAGTTCTCTCTTCCATACCATCAGTTTCCCCCTCTCTTGCTCATTCCCATCAACACAGAAATGTGCTGTGATTTCTCACATTTGAGAACTCTTCACATTGACACACACACCCTTGACTTCTTGTTACTGCCTTGGATCGTCTTTTCTTTATGAAACATCTCCTCAACAGAGTTGTCCATACTTTTAACCTCTGATTACTCTCTGGTTTTCCGTTTTCAACTATTCTTTTAAACTATTATCCTCACCACTCAACTGCAACTTTTTGTGTCAAAGTCACCGAAGACTTGCAGTCTTTCAAAGTCAATTTTCAGTTCTCATTTTACTTGACTTCTGAAGAACATTTGATATTATTTTTCAATCCCTCTCTCTTATTTTATTTACTTGATAACTCAGATGTGCCTATTTTCTGATGTGCCTGATACCTCACTAAAACTCCTTTACTATAGGTTTGGCAGGATTGTTAGCATCCTCTACAATCCTTTCAATCTCCTCTCTCTTCTACTTAGAGTCATTCCATCAATGATCCCTGGGCATTTGAGAATGGAAGGTTTCAGACCAAAATATTGATTTCTGGAGCTTCCTGAGAATGACATTGTAAAAACAATGGATAGAAGAATTAACAAAAAGAAAAAGAAAAATATAGTTTTTGCTTTTTAAAATTAGATATAAAGATCAAAATCATCTGCAAAATATTTTCAAATCTTACTTCCAGAGAGAAGCAGACCACTTCAAAATAATCTTTGAGCAAAGAAATGTGAAGTTCCCATAACATTTTTATGTTACCTAAGTATAAGATATTGTATCTTTCTTTAGTGGGGTGTCATACATGCAAAATTTAAAAATAAACCAAATTCTATACCACATTTATACCCACACCAATCATTGATAGAGTGAGAGCAGTGGTGACAAGGTCATGATCATACAGGAGAACTTCCACTATTATTCACCAATCTAAACTATTGTGTCAAAACTTTGTCTAGTCAAAAACAGCTTCCCTCTTTGTAAGATTCCTCTTAAAAGGACATATCCAAGGCGCTAAATCCCTATAAGTAGTTTTTCTTCATTCTCCCATCTGGAGATATTCTTTCTTGCTGTAGAACAAGTGTGGCTTTGTTTAATCAGGTGTTGTTGGTCTTCTCATCTGAGGTAGAAAGTCAATACAAGAAAGAAGGATATTGTAATTTTAAGAGTCGAGAGGACTTACGTTTCTAGGAAGAAAAGACATCTGATAGTTGTAAGAAAACAATCAGGGAAAATTAGAGAAGAAAGTTAGAAGTTTCTAAAAATGCATTTAGTTCTAATAGTTAAGGCTTGTGCACTTTGAGCAGAGAACACAAAGACCTAAAGTGTTTGCATTCCTTTCTTGCTACAGAAAGTTGATGAAATATTAATTTCATATGATTTTGCATTAAAATGTTGTCAAAGGTCTTTCAAGAGTAGACTATTGACCTAATTCCTGTTATTAACTCAGAAGATCTAACCATTTCTAGAAAATGCTGAAAGCCAAACTTGTAGCTGTTACATAAACAAAGCAATACTTTTGTGAAAGTCTCTCATTTCTTTCATATACTCCACTTCTGTCAGCACATAGGAACATAATATTCAGTGATTATTCCATTGACCCAGTATAAAAACCTCCAAGATCTTCATCAAACAAGCAGCAGTCAAGACATCAAAAATACTAAATGGTTTGCAGCTGTTTTATATTAACAGAAGATATGCCATAAAGAACACCTGATACCCTCTTTTATGCCAATAACTGGAATCCTGAAATACATAAAAAGAAAAGCTATTACTGTTTTTAAAAAATGTAATAAATACTAATTTTTAAAAGTGAGGAATATTTTCAAATTCCTGAGATGTATTTTTTTAAACTATTAACAATAAAAATTACAGAGAGCCGGACGCGGTGGCTCAAGCCTGTAATCCCAGCACTTAGGGAGGCTGAGACAGGAGAATTGAGAGTTCAAAGCCAGCCTCAGCAACGGCTAAGCAAGCAACTCAGTGAGACCCTGACTCTACATAAAACACAAAATAGGGCTGAGAATGTGGCTCAGTGGTCGAGTACCTGAGTTCAATCCCCAGTACCAAAGCAAAACAAAAAAAATTACAGAGAAAAGAAAATCAATAAAATCCCATATTGGATATTAGGACAATCATGTTTTCTTATCTAAATTTAATAAAACTAGCAAATAACAGCAGAATCATGTCCATGTGACTGGAAACAGGATAAATTACAATACTGTTGGGGAAATAAAAATAAAAATATCTATAATTTATAATAAAAATAAAATAATATGCATAAAACTTAAAAATGTATTCAAGTGTGATCTCCAAGAAAAATCAAAAAGTGTGTTTTTAGTATTTAAAATGAAAGGCATGAGGAAATTTGTTAAATATTTAACTCAAAGCAAGAAGAAATAAAAAATAAAGGTATAAACATCACTTAATGTATTCAGAAAAGCAACGGAATGGATGAATACATGGACTAATTATTTAAAGTGACAGACACAGACAGACCTCTAACAATGCAATCAATAGCTACAATTGATCCTCAAGACCTTGGTCCCTGTTCAGAACCTTAAATTAACTAAAAACATTGGAAGAAGGAGAGAAAAATATATCAAGGGCTAATTTTTGAAGACTTCTCTAAGGATGAGGCTTCCTTTCCCAAAACTGAGGAGGGGTCGCTAACCCAATTAGGTTTGATTACAAATTCATCTTTGTCTTTTTAAACAAATTACATTAATCTTTACCTCATTTGGAAGAAGTCCTGTTTCTGACTGTTGATCCATGCTAAGGTTGAAGATAGAGGCAACTTGGAGAACTAGAAAGTTTTCTGGCTGAGTTTTAAAGTTCTTTATTTCAGCAATATATCCAATTATTGACAGCATACTTTGTACTAAGAGTGACAGCCATTGGTATAAGATTATGATACCTAATTCCATCTTGATCATTTGAGGAGGAAAAAAGAAATTTAAGAACATGTATAAAAGCAATATTAACTCAAAAATGTGCTCAAACTTTTAGTTAAGCAAATAAAACTACAAACAGAATAAAATCCTTTACAAAACTCTAATTCTTCCAACTTTTAAATTATTCTATTTTTTCCCAATCCTTATTGCTTTCTCCAGCCCTCAAGATACTAAAATGTATTCTCTTTTTAAATTTAAAGGATGTGAATGTGTTGCAAATTCAAAGGAATTCATGCATAGATAGTGAAAAATAAATATACCCACTATGTCCTCAGGCCACCCAAATTCTCTTTACAGAGAATATCATTATTCCTGGGTTCTCACATGTATTTCCAGTCATAATCCATGCATACACATTTACAGTACTTCTGCATACAACTCTTATAATTACCTAGTAAGCACCAGACTTTGCTCATATTTTAAAACATAATTGTCTTATTTAAAGCTGCATTGTATGGAATTTCTATTATGTTGTGATTGCACCATAAAGTATTTTAACTAGACATTTTGAGGAATATTTGATTTACAATTTTTGCTATTACAAAGTGGCAAATAGTATGAATGAATCTAGAGCCTGTAGTAATTGAGTGAGAATATACATATGATAAATTCCTTGAAACATAATTTCTGGTTATAGGTATAGGAATTATTTTATTGTAGCTACAGGTGTTTGTTTCACTAGTGAGCTTCAGAGGTATGGTGTTGGTCAAAACCCTTGTCAACACCCTTGCATTTTTCTTTCTGATAATCTTAGTGGAGAATGTTATTTCTCCTTAGTTTTTATTTTCATTTTTTAACAATTCAGCCTCAATAAGTTTACAGGATATTTGAATGCACTTTTCTGAGAATTGTGACATTATTCTATTGGGTTATAAATCCTATGCTATCTGATTCAAAGAATCTTATGTATCATTCTTTATAAGAATTACTAAATATGTTTAGCCTTTTGTTATTTTTCTGTCTTCATTTATGATGGTTTTTCTTCCCATGCAAATTTTTAAAATATTCTCTATAATTTTTCATCCTTCCTTTTATGACTTCTGCATTTGATATCACACTTAAAGTTTTCTGTTCACAGTTAATAAAAATATTGTAAGTATTCACCTTTAATGCTTTATGAGTTCATTTTAATCCTTCTATCTCTGACTCATGTGGTATTTATTTTTTTAAAGTGTGAAGGAATTCAATTTTATTTTTATTTTCTAGAAAACAACCCAGTTGTCCCAATAGCATAAAATGTATAATCCATGGATTTGCAATGCAGCCTACACCACATAAAAATTTCTGATGTATTTTTGGGTGCATGTCAGAACTTCACACTCTGTTCCAATGTAAGTATGCTCAGTATAATCATGTGTCATTTATAATCTTCAAAATTTATTGTAATATTATGTTCTATCATGTGATAATCATTTTTTTTTCAGAATTTCCCTATTATTGCTCAATTGTTTTGTTCATATTTTATGATTAACTTACTTAATTTAAAATAATTTTTTTGGTAACTTTATAGGGTTTCTCAACTATAAATGCTGCCCAAACATTCCTTGACAGTTCAAATGATGTCATGACTTATCCTATCTATTTATTGACAGAACCATGAATACCCACAATGGTATGATCATTTCATAAATACTGAAATTTTTTGTTTGTTCTTTTCTCAGCCATTTTAAAATACATAGATTTCTCAAGAATTTCTGGGGTCTCAATAAAAAAGCAAACAGCATAGTTGAACATTTTGTGAAGAAATACTAATTGCTAAAAATATCTGAAAAAAAGTTAACCTCACTTGTGATTTAATAATGAGTACTACTAAGTCATATTTTTACTTGATAAAATTGTCAATGTAGGGACAGGTGTTGTTTGTATATTGCTAAGCAAATGTAAGCTTTTACCTCTACAGAGGAATAGCATATCAAATGTCTGAAATACTCATATCAACTTTGGCTCATAACTTTAATTCTATTAATTTATACTGCAAAAATAAGCAAAAGATGAACAAAGTTCTATGTACACAGTTTTCAGTATGTTCTAGGGTACTCAGCAAACAGTAGGTATAGAACAGTCTAATTGAATAAATAGTCAACAATGAGATATGGAAAATTGGAAACTACTTAAATGTCCAAATAAACTGTGGCACATTCATGAAATGGAACAATATTCACTCATTCATTTTATGTTTTAATGATATTAGTGGTTTAGAAAAAGATCACAGTAAATATTTAAGTGGCAAATAATGAGTACATACAACTATACGGACAATATGATTACAGGAGTCTGGATATAGTATACATATGAAAAATTGAATAGATGCACACTTACAGGTAAACAGTAATTGTCTCTGGATTACTTAATTATTCATGAGTTGTATTTGTTTATCTTTCAAAGATGCATTTTCAAAATCTTTTGGCATGAAAAGCAATCAAATTACCAATGCATATTACTATGACTAAAAAAAAA
>PVHX01005427.1:87007-112680 GCA_004024805.1 Geosciurus inauris | reverse complement strand
CAGAAGGTGGCTATGGGTGGGAGGTGACAGGCTGTCCAGCAGTTGGGTCTTTTGGATCTCCTAAATAGATATTTATTAATGACCCTGTCATCAGGCCAGGGATACAGAATTTTGTACCTTCCCTCAGGCTGATGACCTCAGGCCTCCATGGTTCCAGGACTTCTAGAGCCCTGGATCATAAGCTTGAATCTCAAAAGAAAAGGAGCCACCATAAAAGGTTCTGGCTGCCCAGGAAGACCCTTCCTCCCTGTGCAGCCTCCAGAGCTTCCTCCTCCCCAGATCCCACCTGCAGCCACTCACTGTTTGGCAACAGCATCGCCATGGCCAGGTAGCTGGGGAAAGAAATCAGGTTGCTCCTCGGGGGCACAACCAGGAAGGACCTAACCCTGGGGTCAGATTCCCAAAAAAGAATTCAGACTAACCATCTTTAAACAGGACAACACCATCCCTATCCAGAGTTATCCCTTGATCCTGAGGCCTCTACTGGACACCTTCTTTTTTTAATTAATTAATTAATTTTACAGTAGAATGCATTTTGACATATAGTACTCAAATGGAGCACATCTTCTCATTCCTCTGGTTGTACATGGTTTAGTCACTCCACTAGTGTAATTGTATGTGTATATAGGGTAATAATGTAATAATGGTAATAATGTCCATCTCTTTCTACTGTCCTTCCCATCCCCAAATCCCTGACTTCCCTCTACAAATACCAAAGTTCCTTTATTCTTCCCTATCTCCCTACCCCACTGTGGATCAGCATCCACTTATAAGAAAAAACATTTGGCTTTGTTTTCTGATGGATTGACTTATTTCACTTAGTATGATATTCTCTAGTTTCATCCATTTACCTGAAAATGCCATAATTTCATTCTTATTTAAGGCTGAGTAGTACTCCATTGTATATATGTACCACATTTTCTTTATCCATTCCTCTGTTGAAGGGCATCTAGGTTGGTTCCATAGTTTAGCTATTGTGAATTGAGCTGCTATAAACACTGATGTTGCTGCTCACTGTAGTATACTTATTTTAAGTCCTTTGGGTATACACCGAAGAGTGGGATAGTTGAGTCAAATGATGCTTCTATTCCAAGTTTTCTGAGGTATTTCCATACTGCTTACACCAGTTTGCAGTCCCACCAACAATGTATGAGTGTACCTTTTTCCCCACATTTTTGCCAATACTTATTGCTTGTATTGTTGATCATTGCCATTCTGACTGGAGTGAGATAAAATCTTAGAGTAGTTTTGATTTACATTTCTCTAATTACTAGAGATGATGAACATCTTTTCATATGTTTGTTGATTGATTGTATTTCTTCTTCCGTAAAGTGTCTGTTCTTTTCCGTAAAGTGTCTGTTCATTTATTTATGGGTTATTCGGGTTGTTTTGTTTGTTTGTTTGGTGTTCTTTTTGAGTGTTTTATATATCCTGGAGATTAGTGCTCTGTCCAAGGTACATGTGGTAAAGATTTTTTCCCATTCTGTAGGCTCTCAAATCATGTTACTGATTGTTTCCTTTGATGAGAAGAAGCGTTTTAGTTTGAACCCATCCTATTTATTTATTTATTTTTCCATCCTATTTATTGATTCTTGATTTTACTTCTTGCATTTTAGGAGTCTTGTTCAGGAAGTCAGGTCCTAAGCCAACATGATGAAGATTTGGGATTACCTTTTCTTCTATTAGGTGTAGAGTCTCTGTTCTAGTGTCTAAGTCTTTGATCCACTTTGATTTGATTTTTGTGCAGGTTGAGAGATAGATGTTCAATTTCATTCTGCTACATACGGATTTACAGTTTTCCCAGCACCATTTATTGAATAGGCTATCTGTTCTCCAATGTATGTTTATGGTGCCTTTGTCTAGTATGAGATAACTATATTTATGTAGGTTTGTCTCTGCATCTTCTATTTTGTACCGTTGGTCTACATGTCTATTTTGGTACCAATACCATGCCATTTTTGTTACTATTGCTCTGTTATATAGTTTAAGGTCTTGTATTGTGATGCCTCCTGCTTCACTCTTCTTGCTAAGGACTGCCTTGGCTATTCTGGGTCTCTTATTTTTCCAAATGAATTTCATGATTGCTTTTTCTAGTTCTATGAAGAATGTCATTGGAATTTTTATAGAAATTCCATTAAATCTGTATAATAGTTTTAGTAGTATGGCCATTTTGACTATATTAATTCTGCCTATCCAAGAGCATGGGAGATCTTTCCATCTTCTGAGGCCTTCTTCAATTTCTTTCTTTAGTGCTCTGTAGTTTTCATTGTAGAGGTCTTTCATCTCTTTTGTTAGATAGATTCTTGAGTTGTTTTTTTGTGTGTTTTTTTTTTTTTTGAGGCTATTGTGAATGAGGTGGTATTTCTAATTTCTTTTCTAGTGGATTCATCACTTATATATAGAAATGCATTTGATTTGTGGGTATTGATTTTATATCCTGCTACTTTGCTGAATTCATTTATGAGCTCTAGAAGTTTTCTGGTGAAATTTTTTTGTATCTTCTAAATATAGAATCATGTCATCAGGAAATAGTGATCATTTGAGTTTTTCTTTTGCTATGCATATTCCTTTAATTTCTTTCATCTGTCTGATTGCTCTAGCTAGAGTTTCATGGACTATGTTGAATAGAGGTGTTGAAAGAGGACATCCCTGTTTTGTTCCCATTTTTATAGGAAATGTTTCAATTTTTCTCCATTTAGAATTATGTTGGCCTTGGGCTTAGCATAGGTAGCTTTTACAATATTGAGGTATGTTCCTACTGCCCTTTGTTTTTCTAGTGTTTTGAACATGAAGAGGTGCTGTATTTTGTCAAATGCTTTCTCAGCATCTATTAGTATTAATTCTTCTTTGTAGGTCTTGTAGAATTCAGCTAAGAATCCATCTGGTCCCAGGCTTTTCTTGGTTGGTAAGCTTTTGATGGCATCTTCTATTTCTTTGCTTGAAATTGATCTGTTTAAGTTGTGTATGTCCTCCTGATTCAGTTTGGGCAGGTCATATGCCTCTAGAAATTTGTGGATGCCTTTGGAATTTTCTGTTTTACTGGAGCATAAATTTCCAAAATAGTTTCTAATTATCTTCTGTATTTCAATAGTGTCTGTCCTGATATTTCCTTTTTCATCATGGATTTTAGTAATTTGTGTGTTCTCTCTCCTTTTCTTTAGGGTGGCTAAGAGTTTATCAATTTTATTTATTTATTCAAAGAACCAATTTTTGTTTTGTCAATTTTTTGAATTGTTTCTTTTGTTTCAATTTCATTGATTTCAGCCCTAATTTTCATTATGTACAGTCTTCTACTTCTTTTGATGTTGATTTGTTCTTCTTTTTCTAAAGCTTTGAGATGCAATGTCAGGTCATTTATTTGTTGACTTTCTATTCTTTTAATGAATGAGCTCAATGCAATAGACTTTCCTCATAACACAGCCTTCATAATGTCCCAGAGAATTTTTTTTAAATATTTTGTTTTTTAGTTGTAGATGGACACAATGTCTTTATTTTATTGCTTTGTATGTGGTGCTGAGGATCGAACCCAGGGCCTCATGCATGCAAGGCAAGCGCTCTACCACTGAGTTACAATACCAGCCCCTGTCCCAGAGATTTTGATATGTTATATCAGAGTTCTCATTTAACTCTAAGAATTTTGTTATCTCCTCCCTGATGTCTTCTGTTATCCATGCATCATTCAATAGCATATTGTTTAGTCTCCAGGCATTGGAGTAGCTTCTATTTTTTATTTTATCATTGATTTCTAATTTCATTCTACTATGGTCTGATAGAATGCAGGGTAGTATTTCTATTTTTTTGTATTTGCTAAGACTTGCTTTGTGGCATAACATATGGTCTGTTTTAGATAAGGATCCATGGGCTGCTGAGAAAAAAAGTATATTTACTTGTTGAAGGATTAAATATTCTGTATATGTCTGTTAATTCTAAATTATTGATTATTTTATTGAGTTCTATGGTTTCTTTGTTTAGTTTTTGTTTGAAAGATCTATCCAGTGATGAGAGAGGTGTGTTAAAGTCACCCAGTATTATTGTGTTGTGGTCTGTTTAATTCTTAAAATTAAGAAGGGTTTGTTTGATATACATGAATGCTCCATTGTTTGGGGCATAGATATTTATGATTGTTATGTCCTGTTGATGTACAGTTCCCTTAAGCAGTATAAAATGACCTTCTTTATCCCTTCTGACTATCTTTGGTTTAAAGTCCACTTTATCTGATATGAGGATAGAAACCCCTGCTTGTTTCCACAGTCCATTTGAGTGGTATATTTTTTCCCTTCCTTTCACCTTCAGTCTGTGGATCTCTTTTTCTATGAGATGAGTTTCTTAAAGAGAGCATATTGTTGGGTCTTTTTTTTTTTTTTAATCCAATCTGCTGGTTTATGTCTTTTAATTGATGAGTTTAGGCCATTAACATTCAGGATTATTATTGAAATATGGTTTGTATTCCAGGCCATTTTGGTTTATTTTTGGTTTTTAATTTGACTTGGTTTCTCCTTTCATTGGCTTTTCCTTTAGTATAGTTCATCCCTTTGCTGATTTTCATTGTTGTTTTTCATTTCCTCCTCATGGAATATTTTGCCAAGAATATTCTGTAGTGCAGGCTTTCTCATTGTAAATTCTTTTTTTCTGGTACCGGGGATTGAACTCAGGGAGACTTGACCACTGAGCAACACTCCCAGCCCTATTTTGTATTTTATGTAGAGACAGGGTCTCACTGTGTTGCTTAGCGCCTCACCATTGCTGAGGCTGGCTTTGAACTCACGATTCTCCTGTCTCAGCCTCCCTAAGTGCTGGGGTTACAGGCTTGTGCCATCGTGCCCAGCTTCATTGTAAATTGTTTTAACTTTTGTTTATCATGGAAGGTTTTTATTCCACCATAAAATCTGAAGCTTGATTTTGCTGGATATAAAATTCTTGGTTGGCATCCACTTTCTTTCAGAGCTTGGTAAATGTTGTTCCAGGATCTCCTGGCTTTGAGAGTCTGGATTGAGAAATCTGCTGAAATCTGAATTGGTTTCCCCCTGTATGTAATCTGAAACTTTTCTCTTGTGGCTTTTAAAATCCTATTCTTCTTGTGTGTGTTAGGCATTTTCATTATAATGTGCCTTAGTGTGGATCTGTTGTAGTTTTGTACATTTGGTGTCCTGTAAGCCTCTTATATTTGATTTTCCAATTCATTCTACATGTTTGGGAAATTTTCTGATATTATTTCATTGAAGAGATTGTACTTTCCTTTGGTTTGTATCTCTGTGCCTTCTTCTATCCCAATAATTCTTAGATTTGGTCTTTTTATGTTGTCCCATAATTCTTGGACACTCTGTTCATGGTTTCTTACCATATTCGTTGTGTAGTCAACTTCATTTTCAAGATTATATATTTTGTCTTCATTGTCTGAGGTTCTGTCTTCCAACTGATCTAGTCTGTTGATAATGCTTTCTATTGAATTTTTTATTTTGTTTATTGTTTCCTTCATTTCAAGGATCACTGTATTTTTTAATATACATTAAAATATATATATAATAATATATTTTTTTTAGTTGTAGGCAGACAGAATATCTTTATTTTTTTATGTGGTGCTGAGGATCAAACCCAGTGCCTCACGCGTGCTAGACGAGCATGCTACCACTGCGCCATAACCCCAGCCGGATCACTGTATTTTTTTTCAGAGTCTCTATCTCTTTCTTGGAGCAATCTTTTGCTCCCTATATTTGCTCTCTTATCTCTTTGTTAGATTGATCAATTGTTGCCTGTAATTGCTCTCTTATATTATTCTGTGCTTCACAGACCATTTTAATTATGTACATTCTGAACTCCTCTGACATTTCATCTACTGTGCTGTCAATGAATTCTACTATTGTAACATCTTGGGTTTTTTGAGGTATTTTCTTCCCTTGTTTTTTCATGTTTTTCATGTGTCTTCCTCTCTAACAGTATGGATCTGAGGTATTACAGATTGTATGCTATAATCTTGCAGTGTCCCTACAGGTTACTAATACCTCACCTCTGGTGTAACCAGGCCTGCAGGGATCTTGGTGATGGTCTTCCATTCCTGGTTGTCTCTAGAGAGAAGCAGGCTGGGACAGCCACATGTTTGTAGATGAGGGACCACAGTGTTGTCAGTCTCCTCCATGCGTGCATGGCTGGTCTGCCCCTCCTCCTCCATGTGCAGCCAGGGTCAGTCTGACAGACATATTCTGAAGGGTGCCTCTCACACCCTGATGCTAATGACAATCCTTCTAGAGCACCTAAGGCTGCTTCCTGCCACCCTCACTTAGTGCAGTTGACTCCATTTCCCCACCTCCATCCTCACCCCTTCCCTTCTGCTTTTTCTGTGTGCTCACACCTGTGTCCCCACCCACATCAAGGCCTGATCCTTGTTTATTTCTCTAGACACCCCTCTCCCAGTAATTTACTAGTAGACATCTTGGTTCACATTGAGCACTAATTCAATAAGCCATTCTTTGATGTCTTTCCAAAGGTTCCTATTCCCTGACACAGGATACACTTCATAAGCCTTTGTTGTACAAATGAATGAATGAAGCTTTATTTATAGCCCAATGCCATAATAACCACCTCATAGACTCAATGCTATAACACAAACACTTGCAAGATGAAAAGAATTCAGCTGAGTATTTTAGAATGGATGGATATTTGGATAAGACCTTGCCTTCCTAAAGTGTTCAGTGCAGTGGGATTGGCTAGGGCAAGGGACAGGGGAGATGAGAAAGTGAGATCCAATATGCCACCTCGTTATGGGCCTTAGCACTGCCAGGCTGCAGAGGATGACTGATCTGGGAACACAGCACACACTGTGGTGTTTTGTTTTGTTTTGTTTTGTTTTACAGACAGGGTTTCCCTTCGTTGTGAATCCTGGTGTCCAAGTCCTTGGCTCCAGTGATCCTCCTGCCTGAACCTTCTATGTAGCTGGGAGTACAGATGGGTGCCACCCTGCTCAGGTAGGTGTCAGTTTTTTAGCTGACTTTAAGAGTAGGTAATTTTTTTTTCAAATACAAATGTATGAAGCCAGCTAGATAGGAAATAAAAGATAAAGAGGGAAAGGAGGAAATTTGGAGGGAACAGGGAAAGGAAAGACAAATGATAGATGGTAAAGGAATTTGATGGTGGAGAGATTGTAGAGAGGGCCTAATTCCACATGAGGACTTCAGTTTTGGTCTAGAAAGTGATGAGCAACATAGTTGCTAAGGAGGCCTGAGAGGTGGTTGGATCCCATTTTGGAAGGATTTTAGAGAATGCATAGAAAGCATCTGGTATAGGGAGTCCCTTGTAAGAAGGGCCAGTAGGGAGCACTTTACAGTGGACCTGTGCTGTGTAGACAGACCTGAATTGAGCATCTCTCTTGCAAATCCAGAAGCAGAAGAAAATACAACATTGCTGTAAGTACAGGAAGAGAGAGACAAAACAGTCAGATGCAGATGCAGCTCCAGTCTCTCTGCGTGGATAAGACATGCTCATGCTTTCTTCCTCTCACGTGGGCTTTATGTGTCCTTCGGTTTCATTGACTCCTTCTAACTGATGTTAAGGTAGATAGAATGTTTGTTTTTACTACAAGTGTAAGAAAACTATACTATAATGCTATCATTTCTACTACCAAGGGCAAACAGCTTAAAGAAGGTAAAAATCAAATGACAGTTTAGAGCCCCATGGCTTCACTCCCACCCTCTCAGGTAGTGAATCCTTGTTGAGGAAGTAAAAGTGACAATGGTGACAGAGACCACATGTCCAGCCCTCCAGGGGACATTTACCTGGGTGCTTTTCTATTTCAGATAGAGGATAGAAGCCACACTTGGATGTCCAGGAAGCCATGTGAGGAGGAGGATGAGAGCCAGCACTGCCTGGACCCCACCTAGTTCTCGCTTCCCACCTTCCTCAGTCCAAGTCTGGGAGCCTCTGCACTTTGCTTCAATCTGGTTGTCTGCACTGTGTCCTCTGGCTTAGGTACCAGCTCTGTCCTTTCTGTTCAGGGACACTGTTGCCTCGCCCAGCTGCCCTCCTGCTCTATGGCTCTGAGACTCCCCATCTGGCCAGTCAGTGAGCTGTGCTCTCTCTAGCCTGGCCTCCCTCAGGAATATAAATTTCTAAAGACTGACATTTCTTATCATTTTCCCTTTTTTTAAAATTTGTTTTCTAGGGGACAGTAAGTCTTGACCCGTAAATCCATGTTGGGCAGAAGTGGCAAAAGTCCACTTGGGCACTCCTTCTTTTTCCCAAGGGTTTCCCTAGTTGTATGGATCATGATGGGGAACGCGTCAAGGTACAAGGACATTGACTTTCCAGAGCACAAGTGAAGGTGAAAGGAGCAGACTCGGCAAGGTGTGGTGAGCCTGTCAGGAGGAGGGGACAGAGCTTCCTTGGAAGTCTCCTATTCACATGGACCCCAAAGCTGAGCAAGGGGTTGTCACCCACCAGGACTTTTACAGCTGACAATTCAGTGTACCTGGTCTTTTGTATATATTTATTATCTTTTGTATATACTTACTGTCTTCTTGAGAGGTCTTATCTCTGCTCTCCCTAAATTTCCTTGACATTCTTCTTCCTCTCATGCCAGACTGAGCTGTGAAATGGGAATGTGCAGGGGGGAAGGGGCAGGCCCAGGGGCCTGTGGCAGCACAGTGGGCAAGGTTGTCTTCAGGGCTATTCTCCACTGCTGATTTCTCCTCTGTCTGGAGGGCCATGAATGGATCGTGTTCAACCAGATTCCAGAAGAGTTTGCACAGATCAGAGTCTAGGTTTTGTGGAAGAGAAGCCAGTGTGGGAGAACTCATGACCACATGTCAACTGTCCACCCATGTGATGACCAGGATTCCCAGCCTAGCACCTCAGAGTATGCCTGAAGGTAGTGGTGGCTGACAAAGTTCCAGGACCATCAGGTGAGGGAGCTGAACTGAGAAGAGATTTGAGACAGTGACTGGCACAGAAGAAGGGGTAGAGAACCCATTACGGTGGACTAAGGAATCCCAGTTTTGGAGAAGAAGACAGGACGTGGGACTAGGATGTCCATGTGGAAGGAAAACCTGCAGTGAAAGGATTTGGGTTAGGAGATGTGATCTAAACAGGAAAGGGGTTGAGGGGACATAAGCAGGGTCACTGCCCCCATGGGAGAAAGTGTGCAGAATGAAGACGAGTTTTGAGATACAGGGAGATGGGACAGTGGCAAGGAGAATCAGGGCAGATGGATGTCAGAAAGGGGAACAGGGAACAATGGCTGAGGAGAAAGCAGGAGCTGAAGCAGCTGGGTTTTCTGGTGGTAGACTGGGCTTAGTGGAGAAAGGCTGAATTCTACACGGCACCTTTACTTGGGTTTCTTTACTCAGCCCTGTGGGCAGAACCAGCCTCCCACCTCTGTCAACACAGCCCACTTATCAAGGGAACTAAATAAAGGTGAACATCTCACCTTCATGATGCATGTGATCAAGTCAGTCTGGACTGCGTCTGTGTTGCAACGACACTTGTTTCACAGAGTTCAGATTAACTGACAAATTTCTTACTAGTGAAAAAGAATCTTCAGTTGCTTTTCAGGTAGAAAAAGACAGCGAAGGTGGCAGATTCTGAGCTGGAGACCGAAAGCAGAAACACAGGGAGGACACTAAGGGAGAAAACCCAGGAAGAGGAGAAAGAAGAAACAGAACTCCATGGGAACCTGTATAAAAATCTGAAATCAAGGAAAGGTGTCTCAACAGGAGATGTCTTCCTGGTACTGGTGCAAGGAGGGGACGCTCAGGGGAAGGTAGGTAGTTGAGTCATTATCAGAGTCTTTTCCACAACCTCTCATTCCAGTTTTACATAACAGAGGATGATCCAGATGGTTGTGATGTAATAGAAACACATGAAGGGAAATGAAGGTACTGGGTTCTGAGGTTCTGAGAAGAATGAGATGAGAGGAAGAGCTAAACTCAGACAGGCACAGAGAGGAGCGAGCTGCTAGTGTAGTCCCTCCACAACTACAGAGTGGCATCTTGGGAGATGGGAGCACCAGAGAACAGGGGGCAGCTGGGAGAGGAGCAGATGAAGCAAAGTGTCAGCCAGAAGTAGAGCAAAGCTGAAGAGAGGTGGCAGCAGAGCCAGCAATGAGATGGGGATGGGTTAGAGAGCGTGGGGACCATGCTGAGGGGCTGGAAAGGACAGCATCTGGAATGAGCATAAAACTAGATGGATACGTTAAGAGAGGGAGGGTGGTTGAGTGAGTGGAGCAGCTGAAGAGGGAAATGTTCCATGAAGGAAGAGCCACTAAAAATAGGCACCGTTGCAGGGCATGTTGATGCACGCCTGTAATCCCAGTGGCTTGGGAGACTAAGGCAGGAGTGAGGTGCTAAGGAACTCAGTGAGACCCTGCCTCTAAATAAAATACAAAAAAAAAAAAAATAGAGCTGGGATGTGGCTCTGTGGTTGAGTACCCCTGAGATCAATCCCTGGTACCAAAAATAATAATAAAAATTTTTTAAATATCAGATCAAAATAAAAAATAGGCACTGTTGCAAGTCACTGTGGCACATGCCTGTAATTACAGTGGCTTGGGAAGCTGAGGCAGGAGGAGTGCAAGTTCAAGGACAGCCTCAGCATCTTAGTGAGACCCTGTTTCAAATGAAAAGGTCTGGGGATGTGGCTCAATGGTAGAGCACCCCTGGGTTCAATCTCCAGTATGAACAACCACCATGCAAACAAAACAAAACAAAACAAAACAAAAAACAGATGGGGAGTGTGCAAAGCAATTCTGATGCAGATAACCTGCATCGAGGTGAAATGCTGCAGTTCAAGGCCACAGGCTTCACTACACTGCCCATATTTCAGACACCAGCTTTCCCAACAGCAGGGTAGGAAGGAGGGTTTCAATTTCTCATCATCAACAACAAATTATTACTGGACTTTCCGATTCTAGCCATCCTAGTGATGGTATCTCATGGTTTTGATTTACATTTCTTTGATGAATAATGGTGTTGACCATCTTTTCATGTGCTTATTGGCCATTTTTATATCAGTTTTGGAGATATATATTTCTGTAAAAGTATGAACCATTTTATTTATCCTTTTGTTAATGAATTAGTTGTATTTATTCTGTCCCTTCACTCTTTATTTTCTTTTTGGTGCTGGGGATTGAACATGTTAACCACAGTATACCAATGAATTGTGCCCCCAGCCCCTTCATCCATTCCTTATGATAATTTTCCTATATATTAGAGATTTCTGCAATCATTTCTTTGGAAATATCTCTGGAAATGTTGGAATCTTCCCCTCTTTGATTGCTGTGGTTCACAGTAAGCTGAGCATTCTGTGACTAATAAAAAAAGTACATAGGAAATTTAAAAAATTGACCAGGCAGAAGGGCTGTATGACATGTCATCCTCCAAAGGATTTGGGGGTTTTATCATTGAGTCGGGATGTAGGAAAATGCTTATCAGATTGTGGGTGGCAAACTGCAAGGGTAGTGATACAATAGGTGATAGAGCACAGTGCTGACGGATGCCAGCACCATCACACCCACGGTCAGAGCCCAGGAGTCCTCTGCGGGTCGTGCTGGTGTCGTGGGTTGCCTGTCCCACGGCCTCCTCCAAACAGTCCTGCTTTGTTTGGTCCATCCTCACCCCTCAGCACCAAGGATGTCAGAGAAACTGGTGTGAGCCCAGCTCAGGTGGTCCTCACGTCTGGGTGCTTGGTCAGCAATGGATGAGGAACCCAGTGTGGGCCACAAGAAGTCAAGAGCATGTGCTGGAAGATTCTAGGGAAGCGTTCCTTACTGCTCTAGGAGAGTTCAGGGTGGCTGTCATTCTGGGGTGCTGCTTCTCCTCTCACACCCAGAGGAGGTGTGAAAATCTGCTGCTCACCTGCCTTTCACGACCAGTCCTCGAACAGGCCCTTCTTACCTTTAAACCAGGTTGAGTTGGATTTTCTGTTACTTGTGGCTAGAAGTGTCCCAGCTGAACTGAAAACAATACTTTATAAAAACATGGCAGTTTAATTACCAGTTTCTTACAAATAATTAGTATTGAATGCCTTACTAAAATTGTTATTTATATTTCCATGAAGAATACCATGAAAAAGGTAAAAAGCAAAAAAAAAACAAACAAACAAACAAAAAACCAAGTAGGATAAAGCATTTGTAACACCAGAAACAAAGAACCTGTCTCCTCAGTATATACAGGCTGTAGCCGTGACTAAGGGAGCCCACAGGCAGCGGAAACACAGGCAGACAACATGAGCAGTAAGAAAGAAAATTCCAATGTATAAAATGTTCAGCCTCAATCACAAACTAAAATTTCTACCCAGCATGGTGAGGCTGGTAGAAATAGGCAGCTCTTTTTTTTTTTTCAGTGTCAAGGATGGAACCCAGGGCCCCAGCGTGCCAGGTAAACACTCCGTCCTGAGCCACATCCTCAGGCCTCAGGAAGCTCATTTTGTTGGTGAGAAAGTAAATTAATTGAATCCCTTGGGATTGTATATACCCATTTTTTTCCTGTATATTTGACTTGTGCAAAGGAACATTTGTAGGGATCTTCATCATGACATTGTTCCTAGAAATAAAACATCAGAAAACACTACATGTGTGCAAAGGTCACTGATTAGGTGAACTGTAATTCATCCATGTCATGATCTACTGTGCACCTTTCCATGAGAAAGTGATTCCTGGATATGGATTTGTGGCAGGCCCATCCCTCTGGGCCTCTGATAGTGCCTAGGCCAGAGCAAGCTGGCCCAGAGCCATTGCCTGACCTCTGCTCTTAGGCTGCTGGCACTGAAGCAGGTTGCCCAGTGGTGGGGAAAATAAGTTGTGAGCAGTAAGGGGGACTTCCTATATGCTGAGGTACAGGACATTTTATGTCGTTTGCTACTGCTTTCCATGGAATTTAATATGTATTGTTTATCTACAGACTCTCCCTGAAGGAGACACAGCTACTGGTTTATTTCTAGGGAAGGTAACTGAGGACTAGGGGTTCAGGAGTGGGAAGAAGGCTTAAAATTTATCATCATCATCAACATCATCATTGTCATAATCATCAACATCATTATTTTGTGGTCCTAGGGATGGAACCAGGGCATTATGCATGCTAGGCAAGTGTTCTACCACTGAGCTATACCTCAGCCCTAAAATTGAGTTTTTACCTATTTGAGTTATTTGAACTTTTTACCCTTCTATTACCTGCACTGAATCAGTGAGGGTTGTTTTTTTTTTTTTTTTTCTCCAAAGATTTTAATTTCAGGTCTACTTTTTAAATAATTAACACATTGGTAAATCTTATTCTTGGTACATGTATAACTTCCATTGCCCCTTTTCTTTCATAGTCAACTCTCAATAATTAATGTATCACTTGAGCATAAAGACAACGTATTTAGCTTTAGGCTGATATTCCTCTCTAAAAGAAATATCACTTGTAGAAGGAGCATTTGAAAAAAATAATTCTGTCATCTGTATTCAAAAGACTGATCTTCTTTTTCATGGTTATAAATATATGTAACCAAGTATTTGTTGGGAACACTCTTAATATTATTGTAGTGATTTCTTTTTTTATTATTTTGTGTGCTTGTGTGTGCATGTGTGTGTCTGGCACTGGGGATTGAATCCCCAACTTTGTTTATTTTTTATTTTCAGATAGGGTAGATCTAAGATGCTAAGGCTGCCCTCAAACTTGCAATTCTCCTGCCTCAGCCTCCCAAATTGCTAGGATTACAGGCATGTGCCACTCTGCCTGGCTCTTTTTTTTTTTAATATTTATTTTTTAGTTGTAGGTGGACACAATAGCTTTATTTTTATGTGGTGCTGAGGATCAAACCCAGTGCCTCCCGTGTGCTAGGCGAGCACGCTACCACTGTGCCATAACCCCAGCCCTCTTTTTTTTTTTTTTAACAGATACAACATTTTTATAACTTTATTTTATTTATTTTTATCTGATGCTGAGGATTGAACCCAGTGCCTCACATATGTTAGGCAAGGGCTCTACCACTGAGCTACAACCACATCTCCTACTTGGCTCTTTTCTTTTTTAAAAATACTTTTTAGTTATGGAGGGACACAATATTTTTATTTTGTTTATTTAGTTTTATGTGGTGCTGAGGATAGAACCCAGTGCCTCACATGTGCAAGGCAAGTGCTCTGCCACTGAGCCACAATCCCAGCCCCTGGCTCTTTTTTTATTTGATAACTTCCCAGATGAAATCCTGTAGTTGTCACTGTGTGTGAGGTCTAACTGAAGACAGTCCACTCTCATTGCTACCACATTTTGACAGAGAAGGCCCTTGACAGATGAGGACTGCCATTTGCCATGTTTGGCTTTGGTGATGAGACACCACTTCTCCTCTGCCTTGAGCCATAATAATTCTTGCTTATCTCCAGCCACAGAAGATGTCTGCAGTGGCCAGAGGTGTCGAAGCTCACAATTCTGTGACACAAGCCACTTCGTTGCTCTGCCATCAGTGGCTGTGCCTGATGCAGGACTATAAGTCACTCAAGGAAGAGAGGTGAGGATATTACAGCTGTGCTCCTTGGCAGTGGGTCATTGTGTCGAGGCACCTACTGCAGGAGCCAAGTCCACTTCAGCTTCTTTACCTCTAGAGGAAAGTGAATGTGCAAATAAAGATGGCTTCCCAGGTTGGCGTGACTGTGGAAAGGGACCTTCTTCAGGGTCTTGTCTCTTTCCTGGAACCTTGATCTGAAGCACTCCATTTTACTTCACACACATAGGTGTGTATTTCATTAACGCAGCATCTGTAGCCGTCATCACCATTGGTGTTTTAAGCCCAGGTGCTTTAGATATTGTTGGGATGGATAGTGTTAGGATGGTCCTTGTTGAGAGTCCCTGCTCTCCAGGAAGCAGTGTGGGGGGTACTGTTTCCCATTCTTCTAGGAAGGCCAGCTATGTGGGACTGTTTTTATAGATCTGCACCCTTTATCTGTCCCTCAGAGAGAGAGAGAGAGAGAAAGGTGTTAGAATGAATTACTTTATAAAATCTGTTTTTGTGCCCAAAATGAGGCCAGACTTTGCCTACTATTTTAAAATGAGACTCTAGGTAAATAATTCTAACAGAGGATAATTCTTGGAATTTAAAGGCTAATTCTTTACCATGTCATTATTTAGATCTTAGATTTTTTTTTTAATTTTTTTTAGTTGTAGATGGACACAATATCTTTATTTATTTATTTTTATGTGGTGCTGAGGATCAAACCCAGTGCCTCACACATGCAAGGCAAGCGCTCTACCACTGAGCCACAATCCAACCCCAGATCTTAGATTTTTTTAAGGTTGTTTTTGTTTTAATCAGATGGCATTTTTATTTTACTTGGATTAGTGTTTATGCTTGCTTTTTCCCAAAAAGAGAGAGTCAATATTTTACATCATATTTAAGCACACAGGTCTCTACTGATACTTGGATTTGTTTTACAAATACAGTAAAATCGTCATGTCTCAATGTTGGCTTCTTCAAGGATCTCACACATCAGAATTTTTCACTTCTGGGGTGTAGCTCAGTGGTAGAGCCCGTGCTTACCATGAGCAAGGCCTTGGCTTCCATCCTCAGCACCAAATGAAAAAGAGTAGTTCACTTCTCCATAGCAAGGACTATGAGTCAAAGAGCCCGGGTCATGCAGATCCAGACCCTGTTTTATAAAGTACCTCTTATGCCGTCTGAGCCTCAGCTTTTGCATTTGGACAATGGGCAATGATTAACCCACAGTTTGTGAGGCTTAAGGAATAACAGACATACAGGGTTTAGGATGGTGTTTAGGACTGTACAGGTCTCCTGTAGCATGGAGCTTGTTTTCCTAGATGCTAGAAGGCAGAGGACTGCACCCTGTTTGCCTGGGACAGCCCTGTGGCGCGCCTGTTGCCCCAGCCTGATTATTAACAGTGCTCCCTTCTGCTCTCAGAAATCTCCCCATTTGGGCAGTGATTCCGTGTTCACCCCAGTCAGAGCCCAGCAGTAGCTTTAACCCCCATTGAAGCTGAGAAACCAATCAGGCTTTTTGTCACGAGTTAGGCTTCACTTGTCAGCTGCTCTCCAATGTGGGCAATGGTTACCAAGCACACGTGGGAGGAATCCCAGGCAGGTGTGGGTGGGCACAGAGGTGTGCCCCCTTAGCTGTACTGCTGTGGAAGGGAAGCTCTTCTCTGAGGAGGCAAGTGAGCCGTTGGGTTTTTTTCTGTATTTCAGTGACCATTTGTAACCCTGGACCACAGAAGCTGATGTCTAAACTAAGCTGCTGTCTGTACAGAAATGGTCTGGGCTTCTCTCTCGGCCGCCTGGATAGCAGACGGTGTCCAGTGTGACAAGACAGTTTTAAATGGCATAATGGCAACCGTCATTGTCAGATGAGGTCTTCCGTCTTCTACTTTAGTTTGGTCTCATCACAAATCATTTGAGAGGCAGGTGAACAAGCCTTTCTGAAGAACATGATAGCTAACCCAGTGTCTGGTGGCTTCCTAACAGTGCTAGAATCAGACTGAGTGACTCATGAAAACTTAGAAACACTGGTTTGTACATGAGAAATAATTGTATTCACCTATGCATCTGTTGATATTTTATTTCTTACTGGATCTCGTTTTTCTGCATTCTTTCTCTTCTAAGAAGGAAGAATACAGCTGGGCACAGGCCTGTACTGCCAGCAACCTAATAATGGAGTCAGGAAGATCGCAAGTTCAAAGCAAGCCTCAGCAACTAGAAAGGCTCTTGGCAACTTAGCGAGACCCTGTCTCAAAATTTTAAAAAAAACAAAACAATAATAAAAGGGCCAGGGATGTGCATGGGCAGTGGTTAAGTCACTGAACCCCTGAGCTCAATCACTGTTAAAAAAAAAAAAAAAAAAAAAGTATACAGAAAACCAAAGCAAAGGCAAAAACAAAGTTTTCTAAGACAAAAAAATTAAATATACTGCAGACAAAATTTAAATAGCATTGCAAAAGCTAAATTAAGTCATAGTAAGGTTTTGGAATGTATATGCTCTAGAAGTAAAACAAGGAAGATATCTATTATATAGAAACAGAAAGAAAAAGATAGTCTGCCTGGACCTGCACAGCTGAACCTGAGAACCCCGGGAAGGGCAATGGATTAAGAAAAACACACAGAGATATTGAGATAAAGCTGGGATCAGTTGGAACACTGCACTCTGATAGAGAAACAGTAACTGAAGGGCTGGCCCAGCAAGTTTATTTATAGAGTCTCATAATCAAGAAGTTAAGGACTATAGAGGCATTGTTCTTTGTGCACTAGAAAGTCACAGGGCTAGAAACATTGTTGTAGCTATTTCACTGCTGCAGTGCTTGGAGCTTTCTGCAGCCCTTCCGACGGCCCATTGTCTAAAGTTACTGTTAAGTCTCGCAGGCTCAGAGGTAGCAATACTGGTGAAACATTGTGGTTGTCTTGTCATGCCCAGAATTCCTCCTTCCCAGGAAGCTCTGTGCCTGAGATCAAGGTTGAGATTGATAAGACTCTTGCACAGAGCCTCTTTGGGCGGGGCGTCACCATAGCAACGGGGCATCCTGTACTCCTGCACAGAAACATTTCTAGGCAGCAGATGCACCACAGCCATGAAGTAATCAGGGCCCCCCAATTGCAGTTACTGCACTCCAAAATAGCCAATGACCTCTGGAGAAGAAACTGGATGAGATCTTCCACTGGGGCCTGGCAGTGGGGTTTCTGATCCTTCCTTCTCATATTGATGAGCCCCCATTCATTTTGAAATGAGGCATTCAGTCCTTCCACTTTGTTTCACAGTATGTGTATAAATGAAATTTGCTTCTGGTGTTTGGTTAAACTTCTTGCAAAGTTAGGGTAACTTTTCCCCACACCCTTTCTTTTGCCATATTTTGGTTCTTATTGTCTCTTGAATGTCTCCCTCATCCTGTATTTTACAGAACTACTTCCCTAGTAAGCAAGACATCTTGCTGACCAGGAAGCCCACCCAAGGGATTGTGGAACATGACTTCATTATTTTAAAAAATCCCTTTTAAGATGCTGGATGTGAGCGGCCAGCGGTCTCAGTACCAAAGTGGCTCCAGTGCTTTGATGGGAACACATCAATGTCCTTTGAGGACATCAATTCATGGTGTCCTCTAGTGAATACAACAAAATCCTCAGGAAGGACAGGCACACCAACCAGTTAATGGAGTTGATGAACATCTTTGAGACCATCATCAACAGCTCTTCAACATCTCCATAATTCTTTTTCTCAAGAAGAGAGATCTTCTGGTGGAGAATGTGAGGATGGACAGCATCAGGAAGCACTTCCTGGACTGCAAGGGCAGCCCTCACCTGGTCCAGTGTTTTGACAGAAAGAGATGAAACCACAGCAAACTGCTGTTCTACCACCTCCTCCTGCCATAGACACTGAGAACATCTGCTTCATGTTCCGTGCTGTGAAGGACACGAGCCTACAAAAGAACCTAAAGGATACCATATTGCCATGAGAGAGGAAGCCCCCTCGTGCCTTCCTGAGGCAGTCTGCATGGCTATTGGTGCTTGTGGCCTGTGTGGTCCTGCAGGGCTTCTCGGACCCACACTGTCATATACCTGGGTCAAAAACACTGGGCTCCAGCCCAGCCACAAGATCTAAGCAAGTGGATATAGGAACTCCATGTTAGCTACTGATTCTGGGGACTAATGAAATAATGAAAATCCCAGTGCTCACTTTGGTGTTAATCTACAATACCTAATAACAGCCCTCCTTTTACAGAAACTATCTTCCTTTCCTGACACAATTTAATCAAGGATGGTGTGTGCACACACATTCTCTCTTTAATGACTAAAACACAAAAGACAGCTGGCCTTGCAGATGGCTTTTCTCTCTAACCTCTGAGTTTTCACTGAGACAGACTGACCCAAAAGCTTTGCCTCGCGGTAGCTTGTAGAGATGCATGCCAGTGCTGTTGGGCCCAGAGTGCCTGAACTGGCCCTGCTGCTCTGGTGCAGGGTCTGAGTGCCACTTCCCAAGTGAACACACTGCCTTTAAAATTTGTGCCAGTGTCCTAAGAGCCCCAAGTCCAGGCATATTAGGTTTAGCAGAGACACTGTACCAGGGTCCCTGCTACCCTCCGTGGAAGACAGGGTTGGGAGCTGTGGACCTGCCTTAATTCCCAGCAGCAGTGTGGAGTGGGGTCAGCCCCGGGCCCCCGTGGTGCTCTATCCACATGCACACAGTGGTGCAAATTACTCCTTACCCTTCCCTCCCCACCTAATGGCAAAGACACATAAACTACAATGGCCTGTCCATCTTACTTGCAACTCATCTTCTGACCCAACAGTTACCAGCATGTGGAGCTTCCTTCTTTGGAAAATAGTGGGGATCTTCACCTCCCTCTTCTGGGCTTCTGGAAGCCAGCAAGGGCAACAGTGCAGCCTTGGTTCCTGCCGCAGCTTGCTTCTGTCAGTGGGCCCTCTTGAAGCCTGCCTTCCCTGGAGAAATCCAGGCTTTGGCAGATGGCCTGCCCGCCAGCACCTTTGGGCAGTGGCCCCTGTCCTCAGAGCTCCTTTCTGCCTCATTCTGGCCAGGCAACTTGCTTCTGTTGCTGTAAGAGCAGTGAGTGCTCTCGGATTGCGTTCTTGGTTAGCACAGGTGGCTGTGGGATGTACTTGGCTCAGGTGACAAAGCCCAAGACTGCCCAGATTCAAACATCATATATATGGATTCCTACTGTCCTGGGAGATTCAGGTGCAAAGCCAGTGTTGAGAGCCACAGAAGTACACAGGCTTGAGGTTCCATCTGGGCTTGTGGAACCATGATTATCACAGTAAGAACTGCCATCCATCCAGCCTTCCCCTGGCTGTGGCCAGCAGCCTGCCTTGGGAGGAAGGTGGGTTTTCTTTCACTGAGTGTGACCATAGGAAGGTCTTGCAAATGAGCAGTTCTCGGTGTGTGGCAGCCCTGCAGATGTCTCTACGGAACCTCAGAGGTGCTTAGCAACACAGATGTCAAAAGTTGAAGCGACTTGCACCTGAATGTCAGACTGGTAGTTGGTTCTTGTGGCTCTCCTACTCACCCCAGATGTCAGGCTGAGAAAGTTTTTCAGGGTTCACCTGCACATTGGCAGCCAGAAGCTCATCCGCTCCTGTGGGTGGGTAAAGGGTGCTGAGCTGTGTGTGCGACTGGCATCCCGTTCACCTATCCACACCATCACCTGGGGAGTTCACCTGCGTGGTTCAACAGGCCTTGTTAGGAAAAACTTAAGATGAATCTTCAAGGAGTCTGTAAATCTCGAGGACCTTGGAGAATTATATGCAAATTGATTTAAAACATTCCAAACGTCCTTCTTAACTTTATTAGAACTAAATAAAAGCAGTTGGCCTGCTACTCACTGTGGCCCCAAGTGTAGCCGGGAAGCTCAGGGTTGATATACCCAGACCGCATTCAGTGCCGCGTAGTCCTGAGCCCAGTCTCTCAGTGCTCAGCTTGTCACCCCTGGGGAGCAGCTATGCATGCTGGGAGAAGTGTGAGGCCTCGCACTCGGGATGAGGTGGGGCTGGCATTTAGTTTTGGCACCAAAGCATTCATGCCAAACAGCAGGGAGCCCGTCAGGAGTCTTACGTGCTGAGAGAGCGTGATGCTCTGCCTGGGCCCCCCCACCCCGCCCCACTACCCAGAAGCACCAACATGCACCAGAACTGCCCAGACGGGGCCGCTGGGCTGTGACAGGTGAAAGTGTATTTCACAGCCTTGGTGGGTGGTTAACATGTTTTGTAGATGTCATTTTGATAAATCTATTAAGTTTCCTTAAATGACATTTGTCTTCCTGGGGTGTCTCCTCCCATCAAAGTGCCAGTTCCCACCACACAGGTCTCTGTCATACAATGTGCCCCTGAATGTGACCACCCACTGACCTGCGTCGGACAGACAGGGCCCTGGGGGTGGATCTTGACACAGGTGCGGTGCTGGGTTCACAGGCTTCCTGGGTGAATCTCCGCCTTAGGGCTGGCTCCTCCCCTGAAGCAGAGGTCTACCGTGGGCCTCCACGTGGACAGGGTGCGTGCGTCAGGTGCATACGTGGGCAGGGGAGGTAAGTGGTCGCCCTGGCCCACGGCTCTGGCCCAGCCCCTCTCCTGTGTCTCCCTCACACTGCCGCCTTCTCCCCTGTGCTGACCACCCTGGCTCCTCTTCATCACGCCCTGGACCAGAGTCTCACACCCTACCCAGTGTTCATTCAACACGAGTCAGTCATCTTTCAACTTGACAACCGTCACAAGCTCAGACCTGTAGGTGTGGGTGAGATACGAGGGGTCAGCAGGACAGCTGGGGCAGCAGGGCCGAGGCGGAAGATGCTACAGGTGACGAGCACATAAGCATATGTGGTCCCCCACCCAACACTAGCCTCCCCTTTCTGTTAAATCACATCAAAAGCCTCAACCCAGACTCTCAAAAATATGGAAACGTGAGCATTGATGAAGTGACCAGTTTAATAGGTCTCTCTAAACCCTCCAGCAGAGTGAGTGAAGACGGGAGGCACCTGCTAGACGCTCAATGTATGGATGTCTATGGGGACATGTGGCCAGGGTTCCCAGCCCATCCTCCCCAGCTCCAGCAGCCTTCATTCTGTCCCTTCAGAGCTGGACAGCAGCCATTCTGGACACCACCACCCTGCCCTGCCCATGTACTAGAGGGACTTGTGGAGCCCCCTGGAACATGAAGGGCAATGCCTTAAGTCACTCCTGGGCCTGATCTCATTCAGAAAAACAAAATGTTTTCATGTTTGTTCCTGCCCTGCTCCTCTCCTGTCCACCTGGACCACCACACCCCTGCCTGTCACGTCCAATGAATCTCACCCCCAAGGAAAGTGTTTTCTCTACACTGGGCCCCTCATGTGCTGTCCCCTCTTCTCAGGAGGCCCTCTGACAGCATCTCTGTTTCCCCTGGTTGCGGCACTCACTGCTGAACAAAACCAGAGCAAGAGGCCTGCCCATAAGGCCACACTTCTCCATGAGCATCAGCACCGATGGGCTGACCACAGGAAGCTCCACCACTGGGGCCCGATTGCCCTCAGCACTGTGCTGTGCACTGACCACAGAGCAAGCCCAATGAAAACAGTTCCTCAGGTGAAAACGGCCAGTCTAGTTGAGAGTGGTCAGCAACATGGACTTCCTCTAGTCAGGTGCTGGAAGAAACAGGAAGTCATGTTCCTGCTCCCCAAAGGCCACCTGAGGAGGAGTTGGCTTCCAAGTGGATCTGGGCTGCTAGGCATGGCAGGGGAGTGCATGTGCACGTGCCCAAGAGCCGTGGTCCTTGTGATCTCACGCTGACCACAGACCAGGGACAGGCCCAGAGACAAGCTCACAGATGGTGGTACAGTCCATAGAGAAGCAAGGTACAAGTAGAGCATGGGGGCCATGTCACCTTTGCCAAGAAGTGGCAACTGTGCTCCAACCAGAAAACCAGGCACGTGTGGGGGAAAGACACCCTACACCAGGAAGTGGCCTGGGAGGGACACAGTGCAAGACAGCACATGCTGCAAGGAGTGAGACACTGTGGCTGGGGCCAGAGGAGGAGAGCAGAGCCCAGGGCCATGGCCTGACCTACGTCAGAAAGAGTGCAGGGTTCATTCACAGGCCCAGGTGGTGGCATCTGTGGTGGCCTTGCTCATGGGCCCTGGCTGCTCTCATTTCTGGTTAATGTGGAGAGCTGGGATCATCTGGGAGAGGGTCTGAGGGTGGACAGGCTTGAAGTTGCAGACCCTAGGGGAGCTATTTCTTGTAGGAAGCAGGGTTTCCTCTTCCCGCCAGCTCTTCTATGAGGGTCCTGGTTGCCTCCAACCATCACTGGGAGTGCTGAGGGATGGGCGGTAGGTGTAACTAAAAACCAAGTAACACCTAAATATTTCTGGGAATTTGATTTTTTTTTTTTTGCAGGAATTTGCTTTTTAAAATGAACTCCTGATGGAAGCTTGTTTTTGTTTGCCTTTTGCCCAAGTAGCTGAGCTCAAAAATAAGCCCTAGTTTTTTAAGCTTGTCCTGGATTGAGATGATGGGAAAGGAAAGTGAATTCAAGCTCTACTCTCAGGAATGGTGGCCTGGGTTGGTTGGAGCATGGGCAGTGAGCACAGGCTATGGCCCGCAGAGCCCGCCATGCCAGTGTGGGGCCGAGGCATGGCAGGCCGGGGCCGAGGCACCCCAGAGTGAGTGGACCTGTCACACTGCAATAGCTAAGCCTGGTCCAGTGGGGACACCCACTCCACGTACCACCATACACCTGAACCCCGGAGTGTCCATGATCCTCTGACCTCAACCTCCCGCTTCCCCCATGAGCATCAGGGAAAAGAGAAGTGGGGGCAGACCCAGAAGTTCAGTCGAAAGGGCTAACCAATAGTGTTGGTGCTTTTCTAAAATCAGATTAGCACTAATTTCGACCAATAGTGTTGGCCCAAGAGCTGTGTAAACCCCAAGTTCAAGCAGCAACCTGCTATCTGGTCCCCTCTGCAATAGTTCTGTCTTTTCTTCCCACTTGAATAAATCCTGCTATTTTCACGCTTGCCTTCCACTGTCTGTGAATTTCATTCTTTGGATTTGCAAGACAAGAACCTGGAAAGAAGTTAGCAGTGAACTTCTAGGGTCTGCTGTGACACTGGAGGGAACCTCCCACACACACCCATAAGAACTGTACGTGTGACTCAGCAGTGGAAAAGAATCTGGCTTTTCTGGCTGCTGACTCCAGCAGGCGTCCCTGCGCTGGGATTAGCAGCTAACACTAAAACGGACTTTCTCAGCTGCAGAGGCCTGGGATCTATGCAGACCCCACAAACCAGCAGAGGCATAGAATCTAGTTTCATGTCAAACTCCAGTTTCAAAAGGACAGTTGGCTATTCCCACTGGTTGTTTGCATTTATTCTACCAGATTTCAAAAGCTGGGGTCCTTTATAGTAAGATAGGGAATTTCCTTGATTACTTGGAAATGTGTTCCTAGCAGCCTGTTGTACTAAGGGGTGTTATTTGTTCTTTCCTTGGGGTTTACTGAAACCAGGTCCTTCTGTGTGCAATTCTCCACTCCTCCACCTTCAGAATCAGGCTCATGGGCTCACAGAAGACCCCAGTTCTGGGGGCCACTCTGTTCTGGCCCCTTCCTTGGACAGCACCTGCACCCTCCCAGCCTGGCTGGGGCTGTGCCAGGGGAGCTGAAGAGCAGGCAACCTCCATCCTGCAGATCTGAGCATGTCCTCAGGAAACTCGGCTGCTCTGTCCACTTGGTGGCAGTATCCCTGCAAAGGACTCCCCTCTTTCTAGGAGCAAGTCACAGAGCAGCAGCAGCCCCAGCCTCTGTTGAGGCTGGCATCCTCACCTAAAAGTACTGGCCACCCACCCTGTGGGGGAGCTTCCTGATGATCCCAGGAACAGGCTCAGTGCTCAGGTGCGGCTTCCCAGATGCATGCACCGTCCCTACTCTGCTTCCTGCTCAGACACAACCAGTTTGCTTCCGCCCCTAAGGAGCCTGTGGAACGTGGTGCACAGGCTCCCGCTGGGGCAGAGGAGCCTGAACTCGGTTTCTCCACCATTGAGGCTTGGGCAGGCCACCAAGCTGTGTCTCAGCCTCCACAGCCACAGAGCCCAGGTCAACAATGACATCTACCACCATTATTTTTGAAATTGAGGGTGATGGGCGTCCAGCATCCCCTGATCCTCAGAGGGACCTGCTAAGAGGTGGAACTTCATGAGTGGTCGTGGGTTCAGTGACTGATCCTTTTGAGGCCTGGCTATCCCTGCCCCTTGGGTCTGGATTGCCGCTAGTCTTAGCATTGTGTGTGGACCTTCTGTATGTGGGCAGGTCCCTGGAATGTCCTACCCCTTTGACCTTGGAGGGATCTAAATTTGAATACGGCCTTGCTATTAGTCTCTTGACTAAGCCATGATGTGTTTGTGTTTTAAGCCCTTTGGAGATTCCTTTCATCACAGAGAGGTCTGTATCAGATGTCCCATGGGCTGGCTCACAGGACAGCATACCCCTTTCAGACTCTGCCCTGGAAATGGGGTGCAGAGCTACACTAGCTCTCCTGCCCCATGAGGGTTCCTACTATGGGCGGGAGTGAAATGCTTCTCCCCTCCTTGGATGGCGAGTCTGGGCTTTGGGTAGAAAGAGGGATCTGCCACCTCTGTCTAGGGCCCCTCCAGCTTGCTCCCTGGTCAAAGCCTGGGGAAGTGCATGTGGAGCCAGGGGCTAGATGTCCTAGCAATGAAAGTGACATGTCGTGACCCTGAGCCTGGAAAGGTACATGTGGACCCAGGACTTGATGTCCTAGTGACACAGGTGATGTGTCATGATCCCAAACTACTTTAGTTCCTCTCAAGCTCCTCCACCTTGACCAAAACATGCCAGGCTCCTGGAAGGGACCTTTCAACATGTCTTCATGAGTCCTAGGGACCCTTGACAGACCAGGTGAGGAAGCAGCTACTGGATCCTGCAGACCACCATCTGTCAATCTCACAGCTGCATCCACCTCCGGCTCCAGTTGAGCAAGGTCTGCAAGCCCCACTCAGCTCCTCCTCTCCTTAACCCTCCTCCTGTGGTGACTCTCTCGATGGCCTTTCACCCATCCAGGACAGAACCTGGGCCAACATGTGAGGAAGGAAAGAGGACAGAGCAGCTGCCTTTTCAAAACGGTCTCCTGACATCAGTCTTTAAAATCCCCCGGACAAAGGCTCCGTGTGTAGTGGTTTGCTTCTTCCCACCTCCACACGCCCTCTGGGGATTCATGACA